>VOMN01078776.1:0-20409 GCA_014899125.1 Orchestia grillus | reverse complement strand
CTTAAAAAGATCAAGAAATATTCTCCCAGTGGCTTTAGGCAAGGATGTGTCTTCGTTATTATACGCTTGGTACGAGTCACACGCCCCTCCTCACAGCCGACATCCCCTCTGATCTGTGAGCGACTCGGTTTCGTCATTCAAGCTCTAACTTCTACAACAAATTACACGATTAGGGCGATCTCCACGACACTTTTACTTTCACAATGTGTCCTGGACATTGTCCTAATCTTGTGATTTGTTGGTGAAATTAGAGCTCGAATGACGAAACCGAGTCGCTCACAGATCAGAGGGGATGTCGGCTATGAGGAGGGGCGTGTGACTCGTACCAAGCGTATAATAACGACGACACATCTTTGCCTAAAGCCACTGGGAAAATATGTCTTGACTTTTAGATATATTAAATAACGTACGAATATGAGTTATTTTATCAAATTATAGTTCATAATTGAGTACGTTGTCGTATGCTCATGATCATCTTTGGTCTGTACTTATTACGCTTGTTTGCCAACATATGAGTGCTCGATGGGATTCACACAAGTCTCGCTCAAAGTGGCTTCTTTGACTATCGAAGGCGTTGGAATGTTGTGCTCGTATGGGTTATTTCACCGTCGTCCTGACGAAAGGAATACTACCATAGTTTCTTCAGAATTTTGAAAATATATATTTATTACTGGTTATATTCGAAATACCTAACACATGCTTTCCATAAGACCCTAAAACCAAATTGCAACTATAGTTAGCTTAGACTTACAATGAAAATTATAATAAGTATCTTCAGTAAAAAAATTCTATTTCTAGAACATATTGGCAACCAAAATGCTCTAACACACAGATATTCAAGAAATCATGCATAAATCATAGTTCATAAAAGGATACATTTACTTAATAACAAAACTTTTAAAGTCAGACAATACTTTAATCAAGCATTCTGGCAACGCAATAAGCGACAGGCTTTTGTACTTTTAAATTCCTGGCCCTAGCAGGACAGCGCTGTAGATGGAGCAGATATGCGGCCCGATTCCTACAAACTAAATCGCCTGTTAATTATTCGCGAATTCAGCGCAAGTTGTGTCGTACTATCAGGTTGCGAAAGATGCACAACAAGCGACTCAGAAAGCGAGTCTTCTTCAAATTTCGCTTCAGAGACGCTCGCAAGAAAGGTAATGCCAGGGAGATGCGCTGACCATTTCGACGCAATATTGCGGCTGTAAAGTTGCAATGCAACTCAGGAAGCCTCGTCAAAGTTCGCGAGCTACGCTTTGAAACCGAGAAGTGGAAGAGAGAGAAGCGTCATTTATTGTATTCCGAAGTTAGATTACTTATGGTGATTGTTGAGAGCTCAAATGCTTAGCTGCTCACAGGCTTGATGTTCCATCCGAAACTCGTAAACCAAAATGAATATTGGAATGACACTGAGACGGCTGCCGCGGTCACTGGGGATGGAAATACAACAACTGACCAGAAACTCGTGATTGATGGCCGGGGAATGACGCCAGCAAAACTTCCTGCTTGTGATTTCGAGATCCTGCTTTGGACATCAAATGCTGTTGACACGGAAAAGCACGATGTATCATATTAAATCGAATAAATTTTGGAATTAAGACACTGACGTGACTGGTCTCAAGAATATCGTCGTCACATTGACATTATCTGTACCTGATGTCCATATTTTCGCCATTTTTGAACTACTGGAGCCCGCTCTCCTCATATCTATTGATCAAAACTCCACGTGTAGATTAATTGCAACGATAATTCACGTTGTCCCCACACTCGCATGGCAGAGCGCAAGGGAATCGTTGCACGTACAGGTAGGCCAATTACAGACCCGCCACTCGGTAAGATTAGGGGTCATACATCACAACACGACTGTACAAAGCACGAAATTAATTTCACAATATTGAACACAATCAATAATATGAATCTAAAGTGGCCGATGTTTCAATTCATAAATTCAGTTCAACTATTAATTTGAAATGTTCTTCTGTGGAATTGAGCATTTTAAAATAAATGCGGTGTTTTGATTTATGCAGCAATATTCGAGCTTGTTTTCTACACCTCTGTTATCTTGTAATACAATTGATGCGATGAAAAGCCTTTGGCTGAGACTTATACCAGTCTTGCTTCATAAAATGCATTGCCAGTGAATATGTAATAAAAAGTAATAAAAACATGAACAAAAATTACTCAGGAGTGTTGAAAAATTATCCCATATTTCTGAAACAAGACAACATAAAATAAACAAGGTAAAAATGACCACGTAACGAAATTCGAAAGTCGTAAGTGCGGTCACGCAATATGCGCATCCCAGCCACGCAAGACGCAGTGGAGGTGCTGTGAGATCCGAGCTCAAGGCTCGTCTACTTTTTAGCAAATGAAAAGATTCCAGAATTTAAAGATCTACGGAGTTATTCGTCGAGGCTAAGATTCAAAGTGATCAAATTTAAGAGGATGGCTCAAATTTTCACAGCGTGTTCTAGGATTTGAGTGAAAAAGTTTCTGGTTTTACAGCTATCGACCAAATGTTCAGAAAAGCGGGCTCGAGCCCGCCCGGATGTGCGGCCAATATATGACCAATATATGATCAATATATGATCAATATATGACCAATACATGACCATTATCAATATATAACCATTATATGACCAATATATGGCCATTATATGACCAATATATGGCCATTATATGACCAATATAGTACCAATATATGACCAATATATGACCAATGTAAGACCAGTATATGAGCCATTGCTGGCTGCACAAGTAAATTTCTATATCATGGTTACGTGAACATCAGTAGGTAAGTAGTCCTTGTATTTAAAGCGGTTTCTAATTTTATGAAAGGTTTTATACTGCATTTAAAATTTATTTAGGGGTAATGACTAGCGAGATAATTTTAGAGAGATTACACGCATTTTGTACTAGTATTTTCGTCTAAATATGGTAACGAAATAAAAACTTTTTCTTTTGTTGTATGAACTTTACGGCGGCCTACAGCAATTTTGTTTATGAACATTTAAAGAAATTTAGCCAATAGATACAAAGGAGACCTATTCTAAGCCAAAAGTTCTCATAAAATTAATTTCATCGTGAAAATCATTGCAGTGGAACATAAAAGCTAAGCTGAGCTTAGCTGAAAAGCTGTGTATTAAAGTTTCGATTGCATTGACTTTGCATTGGTAAAGCGTTGCACTAAAATAACTTTTTCCAAGTCGAGTGAAAGTTTTTTCCTTGTAAATGCTGGAGGTGAGTGTGGTCCCATTGAGTGAGATGAGAACGTCTAGAGAAGCTAATTATTTTCACCTTCTGCTTCTATTGGGAAATATAGGTTATTGTGATACATTATCTTAATTTGTATTTCCTCCAATGAACCTGATTTTTATTTTTCTGAGATTTCTTCATTACTGTTAATATGTAAAAAGCAATGCTCTATAGATCAGACTACAACTTTTTTAAAGACGAGTTTGTATTCACATGCCTTGAAGTTATACATTTTAATTCGAACTAGATTTCTCGACAAAAATCAGTATATGTAATCTTGGTCTAGAGATGAAGGGAGAATGAACTCCAGTTATTAAGAAGTAGGGAAGGAGTGGACTTCAGCTGCAGGAAATGCCTACGTGACATCGATTTTCTTGAGGCCAGTCATGTCAGTGAGTGAAATTTGACAGGAAACTAATTCTTTGGGGAAAAACAGCGATGTCAGAAACGATAAGCCACCAAACACGTTAAGGGATCCATTATGTGCTCTACTCCTTAACGAAGATAAAATACTTCCAGGATTCAACCCCTATTGGCCGTTATCAAGGATGCGAACAATAAAGAAGGAGATGGGAATGCTCCACGTACTCAGTTTTCTAAAAGCGACTGTCAGATGTATGTAAGTGTAGCACTGCCATGTTCACGACCCTAAATATAAAACTTTCACCGATGTACTCCTCGAGATTCCTCAACCCGATGAAAATGGAGAAAGCGAAGAAGCTCAAAATCCCTTCTCGATCTCCAACGAGCGAGCAGATGTGGCAGTTCTTAGGTTGGGACAAAATTTCGAACCTCCCGCCACAAAAATCATTCTTTTTAGAGTTGCTCAACTGAACAGTGCATTGAAATTTTTCGACGCGGATTTTGGTGCATTAGTGCTTTACATACATAAATACTACGCAAAATAACTGCGTTTAAATTCCAATGATAAACAGACGGATACGGTGTCAAGCGAAGAAACCAATAAAATAACTCAAACTCTATTTCATTGGTAGGAATCTCTAGAAACAATTCAGCAAGATATGAACTGTGCATAACATTTCAAAATGCGTCATTCCTAATGGAAAATGGGCCTCCTAAGATATACAAACAAACAGCCATATGCGTTGCACTTTGGTTTCAAATATTTCATATGAATAAGTTGTGCTGCATATTTCCTAGTCATTCTATTTTCTTTTAGGTTCTTCTCCGCTTCACAGACGCCTAATTTTTGAGAACTTCGTTAAAGACTTATCTCAGGAGAAATTTTGAGGACGCGTAGCGCCTACGACTTTGCCAGCCCACCCCAGGCAACAGCACGAAGCAGCGCATGCATCTCCAAAGGATGAAGTGAAAAAATGAAACAGAAACAAAGACCCTCGCGCAAGATATTGGTATCGCTGCACGCCAGCCTTCCTCGTGTGAGAAACAAAGAACGGAAAGGGAAAGCTCTATCAATAAGGCCTAAAGCAGACCGACTCTCGCAACAAACGTTTCTAGAGGCGACTTCGGCTGCAGCCAGTTGTTCTTTTTCCCTTAAGAACTTCCCTTAAGAACACTGAGAGCTCTTACAACCTGCATCTGAGCGCTGGAACCAACAAACCCTAATAAGGCATCTATGCAGCATCTAAGTTTGTTTGCATGCGCCTCATCAGCTTGTTCCTTGAGCAGCTTTTCCTAAAGACCCATTCAGATCTGACGTACTTTGCCGCATCAGTAAGCCTTAGCCTAGTTTCGTTTGACATTCACGTTCCTCATTAATTTAGCTTCTTGGTATGATAAAATACGTTTGACTTCATCCGTGATCACGATTTTTTTTGCCAGGGTGCCAAGGTGATTTCGTTTTGCTGGGTACCTTCGAGCTGCGGAGCCTTGCTTTCCAAATTGGTATTGACCAAATAGCAGCACGCGTAAGCGATCTTTCTCCAGATTTGCGAGGTAGCTAGCGTCTATGATTTGAGAATGTCATTCACAGAGTTAAATGATTCTCATTTCCTTCGCGTTGAAGTGCAGCGCTATTTCTTCTGTAAGTACGCTAGCCCTCCAGGAGTCGTGAGACTGAATGACATGTAGCATGCCGCTCCTAGGAACATGACGTTCTCGTATGAATTAAACACAATTTGATTTACGCTCAAAATTCTTAGCTCCAGGTATTCGAAATATGAATGTGCTCTTGACGAAGGGCACATATTTCGAATACCGGAAACTAAAATTCTCAGCCCAAATCAAATGGTGTTTAAGATACATGCCTTGTATCATACATCGAAAGATCGCCTGAGCGGGTTTCGGAACAGAAGTTTGATTGGAACAAATCGGCCGCCGCCGCAAGCAGGCTCGGCTCTCTCGCTGGACGACGCTATACCAAGGAACATTGCGGTTGACGTTACAATTGCTTGAGCGTGTAACAAAAATAACAAGTTCCGATAACGCATTCAATTTTCAATCACAACTATATTTTTCATCCAGCCAAATTCGATTTAAAGTTTCCGCAGAGGATGTGCTTCATGGATGCGCAACTGCCTCCATTGCGGTACTTGCGATACCCCAGCGCGTGTTCATGTCCCCTCATGCAGAAAGGTGAATCCTTTTCTTTGTTTCATTGCTGAGCTTTGAAGCATTCACCTATGTACCGTATCAGGTATCTTGTTTAAGAAGAACTTTCATCATAACCCTAATGCCTAAAAGCAATGTCATAAACACTATCTACAGACGACTCCAAGCACTTTGAACATCCAGCAAACAACTGCGTTTAAAACTCTATCCGGTGTCACGTTCTCCTACATAAAAAACGGTCAATTTACTTGATCAAACTCAAGAATTGTTACATTCATTAAGACCGATACTTTTAGAACGTACCTTGTCAAAGTTTTCGATTCACTTACTAACCTCTGCACGGCAAGTGCAATGAAGAAGAGTTCCTTTCACTACACCGTTTAACCGAGGCCACGTACAACTCTTTTACTCGTAGCACTTTGGTTTGTACATCGTCTGTACTACATCGGAAAAACATGTTAAGAACCAAAGAGATTCATTACGCGTTATCTGAGGCTGACAATCCCACGGCCGCTGGTGGAGGCGGCCGTGCGTCGCATTAGGTCGTCCTCACTGCTAATGAAGGCGCATAGCTCGCTTAACAAACGCGAGTCGTAGGGCGCTGCTCGAGCTCCTATGATCACACTGGAATGTCTTGTAAATCGTGTTAAGTGCGCCTCGGGAACTGTACAAGGACTCTTAATGAATGCTAAAGCCTCTGAGTTATCACAGCCAAAGGAAGGTGACCATGAAGTGTTCGGCTAACTTCAACTACGCAAATTCGGTGATGGTAGCCAAGCATTCGAAGATTAAATTGGAATTTGAAGCTCAATCTGCCAGCATGAGAATTATTTTCTTCAAAATGAATAGGGTTTCCTAAAGAGAAGTGTTCGGGTGACGATGAGCGTAAAGTGTATACTGACACTGAAATGAAGGTATCTCCCATGCCCACCCATACCCTCACATCCCCCTCATGCTGAAAACGGCGATTTATAATTTGCTTCACCCGCACTCTCCCAAGGGTGCTGAGGCTGCATTTCACCATTCTCCTTGTTAGAAGAGTTTTTAAGTAAATAAGAGAAAACAAGTGGAAGTGGTTTCCATTACGTTATGCAACATGACTTTAACTTCATTGAAAATCAAGTATTCAAACATCCCTGTTAAAATAAATATCTTTACCATGGTACACGAGAAATACGTAAGAAAAATGTTCTTGCAATGGTAGCATCTTAGGACAAGTTCAAAACCGTAGCATCTGCGGCCATATAAAAACAAACCACAACCGTTATGAAGGGAGACCTAATGGCAAAGTTGCACTAGCGCCAGTGTCCAGCATATGTAGCGCCGCCCACTACGTCCTAGCGAAGTGCACTACTTCTCTCTCCAACTCCAGCAGCGCCTGCTGCAGGAAGTGTTGCTGCTCTGTCAGAGGGTTGATGTGGTCTCAGTGCTCACGTAGATCGAATTTCGAAAATTACATGCGTGCGTAAAACAAGTTCTTTTTTATTAGTAATAATATTTTTAGGTTGAAGTTTAACTACCGTTGCCGTATTTAAGCGATAGTACCAGTGAGACCCACTGTCAGCATAGTTTTGTTTAAATTTATGCGGTGCGCTTTTATGCAGATGAAATTATCAGAATAGGCCACATGCTACCATTAGCGCGGTGAAGTGTACGGAGATGAGCAAGCGCAAGAAGTGCCTCGAGAGTACCAACCTCCATGCCCCCAATAACCGCTACAATAGCCAACAATGCTAATGCTTGAGAGTCAATAACAATGATACTAGCCAACAATTTGATGAAATTCATGTCTAGAAATTCAAGCATCGTTCAATCAAAACCTGGAAAATAATATGGCGGCAAATCAGTGGTATCAACAACTTTTCCATCCTGATAGAATATGAAATTATGCCTCATTACCACAACGAACGAGGGTAATTTAAAACCCCTTGAAAATATATAATTCTGTAAATTTCAATTGAATGATATATGTGCCACTATCTTTTCAACATACTTTATGCACTCTTGTTTCAGTCTACGCTACAACATTCGGAAAAGTAATCGCGGAACAAGGTTCAGTATGATTAAATTCTTTCAATGTATTCAACCGAAATTACTGGGCAGTTTGGTTTCTTTCAAGAATTTCGGAAAACGGTAACCACTCATAGATAAAAATGTAAATTTGAAAGTTCGCTGAACTCTAAAACGGTCCCCAGACAAGAAATTAGTCACGTGTTGTTTTTCAAACTCACATTATTTACAACATTCATCAATCAATTTTCAAAGCTGTGACCAAAATTTAGGTTTTCAACAAGAACTGAACAAGCACCAGTCTTCATTCAAAGCTGACATGGTATAGACTTGTTTCTTAATTACTCCACAGCGACGAGACGAAAGCAAGATGTGCCGGAATGGTAAATAGGAGGCATTGCATTTGATCGGACTATGAGACACACAGTGATCGAAGTAGCGGAATTCGATGGTGTTTTATGATGTACTTATATGCGGGTCTATAAACAATGGAAACGAAATGGTACGTACGATAATTCAAGGCAAAATTTTTTTCGCAAGAAATTCCTAATCGATAGTGACCACTGCTGTGCATTCCGAATTGTTCACAGCAATCGTTGTGAACCAAGGATGAAACTACTGCGAAACGTCAATGATGGCTGCTTCTGAAAGAACTCTTCTTATGGAACTCCTTGCAATTGATTTATAGAGCAGAGCTGCTCGTTAACGGCCGATGTTAACGCTTGCCCATTGGACCACTCGTTTGAATTGGGCCAAAGCTCACGCACGCTGAACTGTAGAGGAGTGCAGAAGTGTCATTTGCTCAGATGGACTACGATTCTGCTGCTACAGCAATGATCCTCGCCGCAGTGTTTATCGAAGGCTTCATGAAGCCTTCAACGATGCTCATGTGCAAGAGCAGAGACAAGAAGAAAGAGAAGTGTGTCATGTTCTAGGGCTGTCTAACTACGTACACGGAAGTGAGCCTTTCAGTAAAGTTATCCGTCAAACTGAACCAGCATGGCTGTATTCAGCTGCTGGATAAACAGATTTTGCCGATTGCACAATATCTGAATTAAGAAAGGCATGTTGCTATGCCTATCTTTCAGGAAGACAAATCCCGAGTGGATCGGGCTAGAACTGTCATTAATTGGCATGACAGTCATTCAGGACTTGCAACGCAATTAGATTGGCCAGCTAGGTTCCTAGGCGGGAACCCAACAGAAAATTTGTGTGACCACCTAGAACGACAAGTTAGACGTCAAGAAGATCGTCTACACGCTGTGGCCGCACTATAAGATCAGTTGATGTAAGGGCGACTTAAAATCGACCACGTTTACATTAAGACACTTGTCGATTAAATGTCTCGCAGAATTCCCGCAGTTATTCGTGCCCGCGCAGGGTCTTACACCATCTTAGTAGCAAGCGACTATTTTTTTTGTCCGGGGAGCTTATGTTGCCTCAAAAAAACGTTGAATTTGAAAAACTTGAAATTTTACAACCCTCAAAAATTTATACAATTTCTTTAGTAGCAAGGTCAGACACTTGGGGAATTATATTGAAATAACCTGAGCTACATATCACGTTTGGTGTAGAGCACTTCTAATATGACTACTGGAGAGTAAGCTAAAATATATGTGCTACGATGATGCTACATAATACAGTCGACAATAACGGTAACCATTGCTTACTTGAAGTCTGTATCGATAGATATTAACCCTAAAAGAACCCATACATTTTTTCAATGAACGAAATTTGCGAACGCAATCTTTAGCGTGGCATGAACTTCTGTGCATATTTACCCTGGTTTTGAACGGAACCTAGATAATTTAAGACTAAACTGTATTATTATTATTATTAAGGTCTATAATAATGGAGTGGTCCTTATAGCGTGAGGCCATGTACCGTCAAATATTACAGAAGAGCGTCATGCCGTGAGCGAAGCGTTTATTCCAAGAACGTAAATGGACGTTCTAGCAAGGTAACGACCATGAACAGTTCAAAATTAACATCCTCATGGCTAATGAAGAACAAAATCATTGTTCATCCGATTTACACTCGAGCAATACAAATAATTACAAAACTCAGCTTTCAAGGTCACGCCACTGCGTTGCCAAGATGCTCTTTTATCCTGAATCGTTACAAGAAAACAATACCCCTGTTTCAGGGTTTTGCCATGTTTGCGAATAGATATAATGTCCAATGAGAATTCATGATATAATCACCTAAGCATATTCACTTTCACGCATTCATGAAAGAGGCGATGGATACGCAAGAGTAAATCAACGTGTTGGTCAGTTGAACTGCCTTATTTCGCTAGATCAAAGAAACTAGTACCTTTGAAAATGTTTAAAAAATTCAAGGCATTTTACGGTAATGTTCCAAAAGAAAATAGATTCTGCCGTTGATGAATCTTTGTTTCTTGAGCTCGACTTTCCCTCACGATAGGAAGAACTGCATTTTGTCCTTCATTGGCGTTGTTTCATCGTATTTACAGGGCTCATTGGCTGCTCTGAACTCTTCTCACGGTCGATATATTAGAACATGCAAGCTTGCATTCTGTGAGGTGGTCGGCAGTCATGGCCCCTCCAGCCAACCTTTGGCCCAGGCCAGAGGCGGATGCAAAGCATGCACAGCGCTTCCAGGTCTGCTCGAACGAACGACCCTTTCCATTGACGAGAACAAATGCCTTGGAAATGTTGGCCATTGCGTGCCATTAACTGCCCTATAAAACCATAACTCGCGTAATGGCCTGACCACTAACGCGGCGTTCGAGCCTTTGGTCAGCTCCTCGGATGCATAACGGAAGATCCTGGCTATTCGATCGCTACGATGCGTGTCCAGAAGCAAGGAACCCGCAAGTTCTTTCATGTTCTATGCGCCGCAAGGAAAAATGACTCGGAGCTCCGAGAGAAACTCATAGTTGATGTTACGAGTCATCCAGCAATTCTCAGAATGATGTCAATTTTCTCTAAGCCATCAAAGAATTTTTGCAATGATGGACCGTTTACATTGTTCCCAAGACTGAGGAGCTCGAAAGGACTGAAAAGACTCGTTCCTAGGAAGAGGCTCATACGCAGCGAGCAAGACATAATATAGAGAACGGTTTTACTGTAGGCTTAAAAGATCGATCAGGAATACAAACCGAGGTGAATGGAGACAATCAATTTTTTAAAGGCACAGAGTGAATCAAGTTCAATTTAATTATTAATGCTCTCACGTATTGTGCTTAAAGAAGATGAAGTTTCGTATGATGAAGTACATAATATTTTGTAGAATGCCTCAAATGGGTGACTTTTTGGCTAAACTTACAACAAATTATCAATGCCCTCCTCTGTTTGGTGCATCATGCTGAAATTGAATACACAAGATGATGGGCGCTGATGCCTTTTAGTACGTTTTTGCCATCAGCTTAACATGTATCGGAAATTAATTTGCAATTCATGTATCCACATGATTTGAGTACATGAAACGCATTGTTTTTGTTGTTTTTCTAGCAATGCGTTTTATAAGGTCTTACTCGAATATGTCAACTTTTTCTCGTTCTTGTCACCAAGTAAAAACGGGATCATTTTATAACGCTGCCAACACCTCACCAAGAAGGCTCACTTAAAAAATACCCACACCCCATTTTCACTGGAAGAACTAGAACTCTTAACTAAAAGAAATACATTCTCGAAGTAAACCATCTCGCACGAACGGAATTAGCTCTTGTCTGCAATAAATCTTTCAAAATAGTCCCAGCATGAAGGCGCGTATTAGAGTTGTATTTGTGCCACTTGTGCAGAAAATTCTAGAAAATTGATTCGGTCATTCACCGCTTCAGCGCCTGCCACGTCGTCTGCAGAGACATAAACTAACTGAAATTGATATGAGAAGCGCGGTGCGTGCGTGCACTTCTTAAAAGTTTTCGCTCAGTTCATCAGTTTGAGAATCCCAGGCTTTCTGCACGCAACTCATCTGAGTCGGTTAAATTTTTATTCGGTCTAGTGAGCGACAGAACATATTTTCCCACCTTGCTTTTGGCAAGTTCGTTTCTAAAGTAAACTTTAGCCTGTTGAGGGCGACCTATAAAAGGTAGTAAAAGATATTCTCAAGCAAGTAAAAACATACATAGTTTTCCCACCCTGTAGAAAATATTGTAAGGTTCTGGACTTGAAAGAAAGAACGTTATCAATTGCGGACTGCCTACTGAATTTTACCTCTGCTCTAAAGTTCTATGCCAAATGAATATTAAAACAATTGCAAGTCCAAGGTCATGATTCGTTTCGGATGACTTTGCATAACAAGCTAATACAAAAGCTGTGGGGAAGAAGTAGTCTAGAATTGAATTGACGAATGCATGTGCATCGTATTAGTGCTAAGCAGAAATATGTTGCGCCACAAATTAGATTTCATTTTTTACTCCAACCTAACCGAACTCCACATTTTTCAAACTATCTTTACATCAACGATGATTTTACTCCAACCTAACCGTACTCCACCTATTTTATTTTGCTCTAACCTAACCTCACTTTACCTATTTCAAACAACCCTGTCCTCAGTTGATGCGCACCTCAGTATCAAAATACGCTAGATTTAGCAACCTCTGTGTTATATTCGTTTGATATTAACATATACAGGAGCCAATTTAAATATTACGACCCTTTGAGAAACGATGCTCATTTACCAATGAAGTGATAATCTACCATTTTCCAAACATTTTCTAGCAAATTGGTCTGAAAAGTTATTATTTTCTTACAGCAAGGAACATCATTATATTCCAACGAGGTCTGAAATAGTTCTTAACCTCTGAAGTTGTTCCAAATAATCAAATACTCAAATGCTCATCAGACGAAGATTCAACTTCCAATTGGTGAACTTGGGCTCATTATTTTCTTGAAATATAACTGTGTTTAACAACAAAATGTTAATATTGACTTTCCCGCGGCTAACAGCACGAAGCATCCAATTCATCTCACATCCTTCATTTGGTCTCCTTCGACAGTTTTTTTTCTGAGTGGCGGAAACTTATTTTTGGAAGATTTCAAAACATACATGAATAAAATTAACAGATATTCAAACTATTCCCGTACTAAAATACTGTATTTGTGCAAACTGGACAGAAATTAGGCTTCTATTTTCGTAAATTCTGACCACAAACCAATTCACGGTAGGTTATGGAAGATTAAACGCAACCTACAGTCACCTACCGCCACCAAACGTCACAAAACGTCACTAAATGTCACCAAACGATACCAAACGTCACCAAACGCAACCTAAAGCAACCTTGAGCAACCTTGAGCAACCTTGAGCAACTTAACGTTACCTAGTGTAACCCAACGCTACCTAACCTAAAGTAACATGACTTGACGTAATTCTACAGCGAGGAAGCCCAAAAGCGTGAGGCCGATGAATGTTTGAATACATATCAATATAATTTTTTGTACATATGCTTCGAAACCTTTCGAAAATAGAGAAAAAGTCCCATCCAATGACTCCAAGATGAAGGCTCTTTAATGAGACGGACTTTCTTCAGTATTCACTCCAGTAATGTACATATTAACCTCATAAACTATTCATTACCTGGAAATCATGGCCAAGGTATCACGACAGCTGACAAAGATTCAGAGTTTTGGATGAGGCAACAGCTTCAGATGAATACTGAAAAGTAGTCGCTCGAATCAACCCTGAGCCACATCTGCAGTAACTATCGCATCTGCAAATGTGCGATCTCTACAATAGCCTGCTAGCGGTGTTCCGAACAAAGAAGATAGACTGCAAGAAGGAAACAGAAAAATTTGGTCTCATTGAAGAAGAAGTCTTTTCTAATTTTGGATTGCCAATGCTTTACGTTCATTAAATAATTTTTCTCGCAGGGCACCCTTGAAAACAGAAAAAAAAGGTTTTCAACTACTCCCCGTCCCGCAAACTTTGACCTCGCGGGGTTTTGACAGCGCATACCATGACGGAACAAAATTGTTCAAGTGAGAGTTGAGGTTGTTTGTTACTTACTTATACTCCATTATAGACGTTCGATTTTAATCCTCGAATAGTGCAATTTTCTTCGATCTCTGTCAATGGTAAATTGTCGCCAGATGTGCTTCATGCGTTTTGTAGTTGTATGGCATCTATTTAACCCATTACTGGCAAAATGATTTTAGTTACAATACTACATTTAACATTGTACAAAAACTAGTTGTAGCCTTATGCACCCATGTGCTATAAGACTGCGTTTAGCTTCTTACAAAGTACTAGTGCCGTCCTCATGAAAGTGGAACTGAAGTGCATTTCTGCGGTAAAGAGTTAACATAGTTTTTGTTTACTGCCAGTTTCCTTGAGGCCAAAGAGCAGCCCCCAACCCTTATTTAGACGACTTCAAAGTTCAGCCTAAGCATTTTTCCAGCCACCTATTGATCTTTTGCATGCCCCACTTGACATTAGTCCATCCCGTCCAGTTGTCTTTAATGATAAGACTTCTTCAGTGAGACTCGTATCCCAGAGTCCCTGTCATTGGCAACACTAAGTCCACAGCAGGGCACGCCGTTCACAAGGCTTACTGCGACATGCTCTGTTTCCACAGACGCTAAATGTCTTCACCAGAAGTCTCTCTCGCGCTGATAACGCAGGAAGGCTCGTCAAAAAAAGTCATGCACACCAAGTTGGTAATGTTTCGGGAAATACAATACTTTAAGAAATAAAGAACAAATGCAAACTTGCCGAAGTAATTCTTTCCGAAACAAACTGGGTTGTTTTTTCATCTTACTCATACATCTGTAGTACTCTGCATAACACATTGTATGCAGGTAATGAGAACAACAGTCATAAATGAAGCATATATTGTATACACACCATACTGGAAGAAACTCGCGAAATGAAAGCTAGCTGGATGCTAAAAGTGTTCATAGTTAAAATATTGTGAGAAAGTTCTTAGGTTCTTAGATTATTTGTTAGTTTGAAGCTCGTGATCCAAATGAAATGTGACCCATAGAGGACGAAAAGAAAGAACCATTTAGTATGGATTTCAAAAACCATTGAATCTATGCTTAGGCGTGTTCCCACACAGGATACCCTGCACATCGGAACAGCAAGTTAAGAAGGAAGAGGAAGAAAAGATAATTAATCATCAACGATGAAGTCATGAAAATTGAAAGAAGCAAAATGGACACAAAAGATAGAACTCCCAAGTCCCATAGCTGGAGCTGAGGTAACCTAACAGCGTCACTGAGGACATTCTGAATGAAACGTGTTCGTCGCATCGGACCTGCTACACATATTCTGTTCATTCACCAATTGCAGCAGCACCGCACTATGCCGGTACTGCTAAGTGATGTTTGAGGCAAGGGCGGCACTATGTTCCATATTGAATTCAATTTTGTCTAGTGTCTTCTCTTAGGAAGTCAATTTGTTATGTTTGATTGACTCCCCAGTGTCAATAGTTGTACGCTCAGTATGATATCGCAGCATGAACCATCTGTTAATACATTAAAAGTCAAAGACACACCATTTTGTCAGTTGCGGTAAAATTAGTCACATAATCATTTTACTGCGGACAATCGACGATTTATCCGAACTTGTGATCGAAAACGTATTTTGAAGCAAAAATCTACAGTTCATAATTGCTCTGAATTTTTTAAAACAACCACCACGCATTTAGCGTACGCTCTACATCCTTAGTTGGTACAAGGCAAAAAATTGTGAACGAGCGGCGAGCAGTCGCAGCAACCACTCAAGTGCCCATAAATTGAAGACGCAATTTGAAAGAAATACTCTTCAGTTCTGGAGTGCCACCAGAAAACTGCTGCGCTAATTCGATCACCACTGCTCTACGGAAGGTAATCAAACAGCAATACCCAGGCTGCAATCTGCTTCCTTGGATAGCTTGATAGTCCCAGTACCCTGACTCTGTCTGCAGATAAGCCGGTGTGGCCAATAGCCGATAGTTCAGTGGTTTACAATGGAAACGTGCTTTTGCTCTTTCATTGGACCGGAGCAAATCACAAAAGCGGTCTCTGAAGGAAGGCCCAGTTGGCATCCGCCTTTTGTTGGGCGCGTTCAACTCAAGATGTTCGCATGCGGCCCGAATTAGGGCACGTTTGCTTCACGTTTGCGCTGATGGAATTGCTTCAGCCACCTCGCAATAAGAAGAGATCACGCGCGGGCCTGGTCTCGGGAAACGGGCGGTGGAGCGGCCCTTCTGATGCATCTGCAGATAAATGGTAAATTGCTCGAGCGAATCACAAAAATTCATATGCTAAAAAATGGCTCCACGTTGGATCTACATACGAGATAGATAAGGAGTGCTGCAGTACGTTCAGCATCGGAGTCTGTTTCTTTAAAGTATTTCGGTTTGTATCTTTTGGCTGAATTATTCTCGTTGAGATCCCGCCCTTAGTAAAAAGACGACGGTGGCCGCGTGAGAAGTTTCTGTGAGTGAAAGTTGTTCTTTCACTGCTTTCGTTGGCGTAACGATAAGTCTATCGAAATATTGTGCACGAATAGTTTTCGCGTCCCGTAATGCCTGAAATTTATTGATGTCTAGCAACACTTTCGCATGGGTGGTCATTGCAGTGTGACTATATCATTTAAGTGCGGGGAAACTAAAAAACTCTCATCGTGATATATATATATATGTATATGTGGGTGTATATATATAAAAGGAATAAGTATGCAACGGCAAAAATCACTCATTACTGCAGTTGGCAACACCACACGAGCCAGAGTCGCCCTAATTGGAAGTCGGTAACTGCTGGACAGCTGCAGGTTCACTCCACACGAGGCTGACGGCGTGTTCCTGAGATGACCTAGACGGCTTCTGCAAATAGCAGTCAGCCAAGAACATGCGCCCCTAAAGCCTACCAAGGTCTAGAATTGAAACGTTGTTCTTCCAGTGGGCTGTGAAAATTGAAGGACAGGAGCCCTAGCCCGCAGAGGGTGTAGGCAAGGAGGTGAGCCGAGGAGGTTAAATGAGAAACAATAAAACAAGAACAATGAGGAAACAGAAGCCAATCAATACACTAAGAGACAGTTGATGTATGACGCTTGTGTGTGTGGATCAGAAAATCGAAATCTTGAAATTTAGACATAGAACGATTAGGAAAAAAATAGTTTTAAAATATCGTTTAGAATTAAATGAACACTCCAATAAAAAAAATTTTACCCAATAATACGCATAGACCGCCGTGATTATGATGACTTTCAACTATATCTCTGACAACTAAATGACCAGAATCATAAATGACCTTTGCGCGTAGTCAGAGGAGCTCTAAACGCGAGCAGACAATTCGCACGAGCTTCACTTGGAAAAAGCACCCTGAAGTTCAACCAGCACTGGGCGGCTTAGTGCCCAGTGCTGGCCGTCATCCAACGAGAATCCTACAACAATATTGGCAGAAATGAGGACTGGATTTCGTGTTCGGTAATGTGATGTTCGGTGGGATGAACAGACACTGATTAAATGTAGTATAACCTAAAAGTGTAAACACATAAATCAACATAGATTCATAATCAGCATATACAAACATACACACATTTAAGCTAATTTTGAAAAATTCGAAGTATTACCGGGCAGCATCTTCTCATCTCCTCAAGATATTCATAAAAAATTCATGCAGAATTAATTTAAACTTAGAATTGCACGAATAGCTCCGAAAACTCAAAGAACTCTCCCTGGATTTATTCAATTGCTGAAATTTAACCACTGTTACGATTTCGTAACGCTCCGTTAAATAGAGTTCGGTCTTAAATCCTCATTATTTGCTCCAAAACTAGGGGGAATATTTACACAAGTGCATGAAATATGAGCCACTGTTCACGTGCACAATATTTTGATCATTTAAAAAGAAAGTAGGTTTTTTTAAGGTCAAAAAGGACGTGGGAACGGCTGCTCCTCAAACGGTAGGGTACGATAGGGTGCGAGCGCTCGGTCTCATGCACGATAAGGTACGATAGGGTGCGAGCGCTCGGTCCCATGCACGATAGGGTACNGGTACGATAGGGTGCGAGCGCTCGGTCTCATGCACGATAGGGTGCGAGCGCTCGGTCCCATGTACGACCCCGGCATGGTTGGTTACAGTCGCAAGAATTCAGCATGAGAAAAAGAGCCACTTCATGAATTTCTCAACGCGAAAATGAGGGAATAGAAATGCCTGCGGCTGACTATGATGCAACTTTGAAGTTTCTCTAGCTGTATAGATTTATGTACTAAGCGCGAGCAGCCGATGGAATTGCTTGGAATTGCCGATGGAATTGCTTCAGCCGATGGAATTGCTTTATTTCTAAGGCAAACTTAAGAGACGAAATTTTTCAAATTTTCACTGTTTTAAAACCTCATTTTAATAGGGCCACTGATGTGTGGTTTTACCTTAAGTCGAAGACCATGCTACAGCATGTTAATAGCGCGGAAACGGGTGCATAATTACTGTAATTAATTCCCCACAATGGAATTGAGGCACTATGGGAATTAAGTGCGACGTGCAACATTTGCCTCAACACCCCAGCTCTCCTGAATGCATCATGGTGTGCCGTACGCACCGTAATAGTAAAATGAATCCGTACCAATTTCATTGGACGATACGTGTTCTTGGTTCCTGATGAAAAAGACTTGGAGGAAGTATAAAAAAAGAAGGATGATCCCATCACGCAATATCCGGTTCCGCATCTCGGAAATGGATCCCATTAAGAAAACATGGAATTGATCATATAAGGAACATCTACAGTTACTAGTAGCGAAAACCCAACACTTAGAGTGTCTATCCAAGCTACTTCCTTACAAAGGGAGTAGAGTGTGCTGGTATTCTGAGCGGAAATATTCCGCACAGTAAATTGGAGGGTTTCCGATTGTAGCATAAAGAAAACCGTTCGGGCTACCCAACAGATCTGATAAAAACCTAATGCCAAGAAACAATGCTATCTTGAAGGAAACGGGAAGCGCTACTTTGAAGACTTTACGAGGGTATTCGGTCTATGAATACACTCATCGATCAAGTGTGTAGAGGAAAAAAATTGTTTGTGCCATCACAGAGATTGTCCAAAGAGGCGCAGACATTACGCGTACCAATGAGCATTTGTTAGCCGTAGCAATAAGCTTGGTGCACGGTCAGCAGGCAGAGCCCGAGTTCGTTTCCCCAGGCAATAACTGCGAGCAATCTAAATTTGGCCGCCCGAATTGCAGAACGCTCGTTTCAGTTTCAAAGTCCTGATGAATGTCTAGGATTTTGTGAGCAGTTTTGCTGCCTATTGAGAGCCATCGAATCCAGCTCTGAAGCCTCACATACACGCGAGTAAAAAGGGTAATTCGGCCAGAAGTTGCGTTGCCCACAGGGTCTTGCAAGTACGAGTTACAATAACATGGCAGTCAACTGGAAATTCAAGAATAAAATCCCCACGAGTTTACTAGGGAGCTCGAAGAACGTGTCCAGGCATGATTGCACGACCGCGATACGTGCAATGGAAAAAAGCAGCCGTTTCTTGGGACACGAACGAAAGCAATGAGTTCACAATCGTTTTCGTCCATCCTATAGAAACACGGACGCGGTGGCAAAATTTTGAAAGTATGAAACGAAGGGACCATTGATCCCGGCATATATTGTGCTATTCTCTCACAATGTAGACAAATCTCGATCAGTTATTCATGCACGTAATATGATAAAAAAATAATTTCATTCCCGCATGAGCTCCTCGGACAAAAAATTAGTCACCCGCTACTAACGTGATGAAATTAGGAATATGATTTTTTTTGGTTATAAACTTTGGGCAGATAATGGGAAGCGCGTAAAGCAACTTAAATATTTGACGACTAAACGTTCTCACGAGTAGAAAGCTCTCGCTCGCGGTCTAGGGTTTCTCGAAGGAAATTACTTTACAGAAAGGTCCTCGAGGGTTTTATGGTTAACCGGGGAATTTTCAACAAGCCCGCACTGAACACACATCCATCAGAGAGCTGAAAGCGGGACTTTCGACACTTCGCGTGACATAAGGGTTGAAAGAATTACAATAGGAGTACATGGTTAAATTTAGCGTGACTTAGAAGTAGATATAAGGACAAGTAGATTTAAATTCACCAATCATGAAAGAGGGCAAGAAAAGAGAGAAAAGGGCAGTTAAGAAAGTTGGGATCCTCAAACGTAGCATCGAGGAGTTTAATTTAGGCCACTGAGGGTGAAGGGGTTGAATTTCAGGCGATGGCCAAGAAGGGCTTCGCCGCAATGCGAAGCGCGCCCTTTTGGGCGTAGGCCCGCATTTGGGAAATAATTTGGAACTGCTCTTATTTTTGCCGCTCAACCCATCACAAAAACTTCGATTGTAATCCAGCAACTCTTCCGAATTATCTCAGCAATTCGAGTGGAGTAGAAAAATAGTAAGACACAACAAACGTTAATACTGCAGATGCATGAAGCATCGTGGGAATTAACGGAGGAACATCTCGGGGAGGTCAAGTCGAATCCACTTCAACGTGAGAGAGGATCACAAGAACTCTTGCTTGCGTCGGAAGTGCACGCCGAATGCGCCGTCAGACTGAAGTCACGCACCAACGCCGCAGCTGCGCTAGAAGTATCATCAAAGCCGCCAGACTAGCAGTCCAGAAGGATCGCCATAACAGATACAGCAACGCGCAAATTTATTGGCAACACGCTTAAAAATATTTAATTT
>VOMN01078755.1:0-42314 GCA_014899125.1 Orchestia grillus | reverse complement strand
TGCCACGCTGCCTCGCTGACACACTGGAAGTGTGCCGGTCTCGTGCGCGGTTGGGGGAAGTGAAACGTGTCGAACCGCGTGAGACGGCGTTTTGTGATGGTTTTAATATGTTGGAAGAAGTTTGATGAATTAAATTAGTATTCAAGAATGTTTACGTACTGTTCGTAAAACTTGATCAAAATGCCTTACGCTTGACATTTATGGGTAAATGATATGTTTAACGATAGATACTAGAATAGAAAGTTGTAAATTGGTATTTGAAAAAAATCTAAGCCTATGCACATTATGTCTATAAATATATGGTGCAATACGCTGAGCCAGACACTATAATAGTATTATCATATCGGAACTTGTATCGGAATAAAAGTTTTCTACAATTACTATGACAGCTATGAGCATTCTATGTTGCAACGTTCTGAAAAATAAGCAATTTTAAAATTATAGATATATAGGTCGATAGCTGAAACTTACAGCTGCACATTTATCATATGGGACGAAAATTGTTTTTGGTGGATCTTAACTTCTTGTATTTCACTGCGCACGATGGAGAGCTATTACAAGTTGTTAAATTTTATCTCTCAATACTTCTCCCTATTTCCCCCATGTTTCAGTTTTACTATAATTATGAATTACTGTTAACAATAATTCAGTACGCTAATTTGAATATCACATCCTTCACTTCTGTTCTTCTAATTTCTCATACATACGATCGAATATTATACGTTTATTTTATTCTCCATTACTAAGAAATAGAACGTAAAATTTAAAGTCTGTCTCGTTTCTCCGTTTATTCATTAGTGTGCTGCCCAAGTTCCGCGAGTGCATTCTAAGGAAAACTTTTTCTTACCGAACATCTTTTTCTTCTTGGAGAACTTCACGCTTCCCAGTTGAAGAAAGCGTACTTCGCTCCATCATACGAGAATGTGACCTTTTTTCTTTTGAAGCAACACAAGGCTCGAAATTTTCGCTAGCTTTTCCCTTTCTTTTCGCTTGACTCATCAATCAAAGGGCTGTCGAGACTCACCATTTCGAGAGGAGAAATTTACTGCCTGCCTTCAGAGGACGCTGTAGCTGTTAGGGGACAAACACGCCAGCGCGACTGGGAGGGTGTCGTCCCTCTCGGCGGGACTCGATAAAAAGAGATAAACTCTCACAGAAACGGATACTCGATGAAAGCAGCGCAAACTCACGCGACCAAAGTGGCACCAACTCTCTGGGAATAAAATACTCAATAAAACAAAACATAAGACCAATTATTGTGCTAAAAAAAACTCTCGAAATAGATTTTCATATTGGAAACGATACGAGCTCTCCGAGTTATAACCGGCGCTCATAAACAAGGACACCTGAAATGTGATCAAGCAAAACAAAACAAGCTTCCAGTTCAGAGTGGAATAATTTTCAAACGTCAGGGTGGTGCTAGTGAAGCTACCAGAAACGGTAATGTGATGTTGTGATCCATGCTTGTCTCGGAGCTTTAGGGTACCAGCAGCGCGCGAGGGCATCAAAGCATGGAAGCATCGGTCCCTCAAAACAATTACAAGTGAAGTTGAAAAAAAAATTGGCTTAAACGATCGATGAGTAGAGAAAGTCAAGCAGCACGTTTCGTTTCTTCCGTCCACCTTCGTGCGCGTGGTAGAACGGCTGAGTACGATATTTTGTAAAAAATATCGCTGAGAGGGACGCCTGAGAGTGTAATGAGAGTGTGTCAGAGAGTGAAATGAGAATGTGTCAGAGAGTATAATAAGAGTGTGTCAGAGAGCGGAATGAAAGTGTCAGAGAGTGTGTCAAGCGTAATGAGAGTGTCAGAAAGTGTGTCAGAGAGTGTATCGGAGAGTGTAATGAGAGTGTAATGAATCAGCATGCACCAAATGCCGTCTCCGAGTGCCGCCCCTGTGAGGGTCATCTGCCTGCATTTGCCCATATTATGATTTAAAGCATCGGCTCCCGGGTTAAAATTACAATTGTTTAATTTCTTGTTGCTGAAGAAAACGAAAAAATTATAATTTAATGTTGAAACTTTGCTTCATTGGGCCGGTTAGTAAATTTTTAAACTTGCCTTTCTTTATTATGCTACAAGTTCAACTTTAGTTTCAAGAGTAAACACTGAAGTGTGGATTCGTGGGAATAAAGGGCATTCTCTTTTATTTTTAGATAAAAGAAGTTCGGAAATACCACTTCCAAGAAAGCATACGTCTCACAGCGTAATAGTCGTCCTCTATTCCCCCATCTTCCCAAAGTAAATGCTGGTGCATGGGAAAAATCACGATACGTGTACTTGGGGTTACCGTGCATGTGCATACCTGTTCTATCGCCTGCAGACAAGTTTTAAACTGCAAAACTCACACAAATTCCTCGCGACAACCTCCATCGGGACGAGGGAGAAACTGGTGGACTCATCTGAATAACTTGGGATGACGAGTTTGCAGCTCGGGCTGTTAACTTCGATAAGGCCTCCTGCTCAAAATTTGCCTCGCTCCAAGACTCATTTCCTGCTCTTTCTGATCCGCGGAAAGAGTCAACTGAGAGATAAAAGCTCGCACAACTGCTCGTTCTGCGAGTAACCGGCCGCTGTCAAGTTCAGATTAGGAATACAGTATGAAAAGTAGGAGATTCTGTGACGATTTCGGGCCAAATTATCAGGCAGCGAAGTTTCCAAAACTCGTGCTAGAGAGGTAATGGCTTTTACAAATGTTGGATGAGTTTTTTTAGACATCGGATAATATTTAACTTTTGAAATAATTTCGGCAGTTTGGAGGGATTGAGTTGATAAAATTACGTTTAACCGCCACACTCACATCGAGGTATCTCAATTTTAACTAGGCTTTCTCATCTCAAACGACGACTTTAAGGCTAAATTGTGTCGTAATTGAATGAGTCACAAGGCAGAAATGATTTAACATTTGGAGTCCCACAGGGTCCGAGCTCAGCCCCAGCTGAGCTTCTACTTCGCGCGTTAATCCTGCTAAATTGTTAACAAATTTGGAAAATAGTGCAAAGCCTTCACTCGAAGGGTTCGTGTTCAACACACGGGTGACACAGAAAAATATGAATTTTTGAAATGCGTAGTTGTAACCTACAGCATCTACAGGACATAACTTTCAAACATTTATAATTTGGATAATTGTCGATTAAAAGAAAAGTTGTAGAGGTTCAATTACTATCAATAAAATTTACTTGTTAGACATTTTCTTATGATATTGGGTTTTTCAAAAGTTCCTGTTTTTCTGTGTCACCCTGTATACTCGTAGCGACAGAAAAACAACGTCTCAAAATTCGCATGTATTCTGATGAAAATAAACGTGGACTTCGATTTTTCAATGCAGTGCGATCTTAGCTATAAGCCAAGTATAGAAGAGGCAAGAAATTTTGCTTGTTTCTCCGAAAGCAAGTTGTGCACCTGAGGAGCAGACAAAGGAACATACCCCCTCACCACTCACTCATAGGGAAATCAAGAGGCCCTACACAATCTTATACTCTTATGTATAATTCATGCGTATGCCAATTAGTAGATGGGTAGTTTTATACATCATTCGTTTTTCAAAAAGACTGCGTTCTGCGCGGCCAGTCTGTTGCGTCCCTGGCGCCAAAAATCTTTCGACACACCAGGTTTCCTTCCACGCTAGCAACCTTCTGTATCACTTGTCAACAGCTCTCAACCTCGCCAGAAGCTTTCTGATCTACTAGTCACTTACCGACCAAGAAACCTTTTGACCCCACCAGTCACCCAACCTCACCAGAAACCTTTAGGACCACTGGCGTACAGCTCGCGCTGGCACCAGACGCCCCCCAGCACCGGTCTACAGCTCACACCCTCACCAGAAGCCCCCCAGCACCGGCCTACAGCTCTCACTCTCACCAGAAGCCCCCCAGCACCGGCCTACAGCTCTCACTCTCACCAGAAACCTCCTTCACGGCACAGTATGCGTTGGCAGAACTTAGCGCGAGGGCTCGTAAATTAGCGCGGAATTGTGGGCGCCAAGAAAAATTAGCGCAGCGCTCTACAATTTAGGGCAGCGCGATCAGCGTTCCGGGCGCAGAGTGCCTCGATTTTTGCTCGTCTCATTCAAGGAAATTAATTAAAAGCAGCCAACCACGACCCGAACTTAGGCTCCCGGCTGCGACAGCGTACGACTCCTTGAGCCTAAAATATGCAGTAGGTTGCAGGGTGTGGGGCTTATGAAATACCGTAAATTGGGTCTCGGTTGTATGATTTTTTTCATTCATTCTCTTTTCGAGTTTTACAGACGTCCTCATCTAAAAATCGATATCAGATAATAAAAATATTTTCTTTTGTTGCAAAAGAAGCGCAGGTAGGCCAAGAAGTATTTTAGCTTTTTGACACGTAATCATTAACATTTCAGAAATGAAGGTCAAGATAATTTTATTTACGCTCACTGAAGATGTTTTGAAATTGCAAAAAGCTGTGGACACATCGACTGCATCTTACACTTATAATCCCATATGGTTATCTCAGTCACGGCATAGTTTGTACTCCATACTCTGAATATACCGAATTGTGGACGTATTTGGAAACTATTTAAAAGCCCACGACACAAACGTTAAAAGTTATCTATCCTTCAGACCCCTCGCTACCAATGGACTTGGTGAAAAAGAAGAAGGCAGGTAATATTTTTTTTTAATTATGGCCCCGTATCGGCTACATCTAATGTTATTTTGGAATACTTGCGTTTTTGACTATCATAAAAGGACCATTATACAAACTATCGGAGGGCAAAAGTACGTGAAGAACCAACGCATTCAATTTGCATCACCAGAATAGACCTAAATGAGATAAAGAGCAAGATCGCACTCTTTATCCAAACTTCCTTGACCTTGGTTTCAGTATTGCAAAAATTTCTCTAATCTTCGATTTATTACTGTTAAATCCCACATGACTTTCCAGGGCTGTAATTAATTGAGGTATTTGAGCAGAAAGGATTTTTTCCTGTAATTTGCTCGTCTTTCCACACCCCGTCAATTTTACCCCCAAGGGTCGGGACCCTGTCAGGAGCGGAAAATTCTCGTCGTCTAGTGAAGATTTCCTGTCTTGCCGGAGTCAGCAAGATCTACTAGCAAGGTTATGACATTCATGTAACTTCTTAATGTCCAACCGTAAATTTATGTACAATTGTCACTCGTTTGCATAAAAGTTAAGTAAATGCAACAAATTTTTCATTTTAGCTCTTAGAGTTTGAATTTAATTACGACCATTTCGAAATTTTAAATTGTTGTAGATCAAATAAGAACCCCGACTCCTAGCGTGTGCAGGCAAATCTGTAGCAGATTTAATTACGCACGAATGTTGTGAGAGGCTAAGACTGGAGTTATAATTAATTTTTTCTTCACTTCGGAGGTGTCCTAAAGATTAGTTATTAGACCACGTTTTCGTGTTATCATCTAATTTTTTTGTTTAAATTGTTTTAAATTATATAAAACAGTATTACAGACCTTTTCTAAACGTTAATTGCATCAAAAAATAACATTTCTTCGTTTTTAGTAGGAGCTGAAAATTTGCCCGAATTGACAGGTGTTTTAAGAACCATGATTGAGCTCAAAATCCAATTAAGCTCGATAATTCCATTAAAATGTTTTCTGATCAAACAGAGGTGCTTCTTGACCACCGTGTGAACTGTATCGATTTCATGTTCACGCTGTGGAAAACTATAAGATCAGCATCAAGGCTTAAACTAAGAATTCGCCGGATATTTATGAAAACTTTACGTGGCCAATGAAGCACCGAGATTCAATGGAAAATTATAAAACATAATTCAGAGACGAATATTTCACCAATAAACTTTCTTATTTTCAAAGCCTGCATTTTAACATGTGATAACCTATGAGATTTTACAGTTTAAGCACAAGCTTACTGTGAATTGGTACTGCCAAGCAGTTTCTACTGAACCACCGTAAGGTCAAGTAAATCGATGAAGTACTGTACTGCACGCGTATTTCTTTGGTGGGGTTTGCGGGAGAGGTTGGAGAACTGAACCCTTTGAGGACTTTAGGGACACCTCAGTTCCGGCTCAAAATTTTCCTTAGGCTGCTACATTGTCAACATTTTTTTAGCTCGAGGACTCTTGGGACTCTCATGAACTACAGCCAAGCAAAACATCGACACTTATTTATAAGCGCAAACAACACAACTGATAAGACCTATACAATTATACCACTTTGATTATTGGTAAAATTATTTTTCTTTGACCATTGAACTCGACTAAGTCTTGATGGGCTATTCTACTGCATTCGGGTGAGCAGCGCTCGGTCACTCGTTCTAGCCATCTTCGTTATGGCGACCCAAGCGCGATTCCGAAGTTTCTGTGCGAAAATTCCCGAGTTCTCTGATTGGTCTGATCTCGCTCTATGTCTTTTTGGCAGCCGAAATGGTTTTGTCGAATAGCGAGCGAGGGAATTGAAAGCGTTCCTATGCATGGAGCTTGAAAATTTAGCATTAGTGGGTTTCATTTTGAAAAGAGTTTTCGGTCCTCCGCCGTTGAAGCAATGCTCATCACACCTACTTAGTTTTGCTTTTTGAATATATTGTTTTTTCGAGGGAGATATTTAAGAACACTTCTGTTATAGGATTATTCCGGTTGAAGTTATTTGAAAAACAATTAAATTATTAATTTTCTGTCAACCAACTCAAAATGTATGCAGTCGATCTTAAATGAGTTAGGTTATTCAATTTATTTGGCCATCCGAAAGTAAATTAAAGTATGCAAAATTTCAATAACACTCATTTTTCAAAGTTTTTTATCTATGAATACAATCTGACTTTATTTTCAAAATTCAAAATATTGATGCATCATTAGCAGATATAAAATAATTTACAATCTCTTCGACACGTTCGACATAAAATACATTCGAAGGAATTACTTAATTAATACCCTTCGATTTCTTACCACCCTGTCAGAATCTATGGCTATCACAAATTTCCTTTGCGATGGTTATGATAATATTCTAATGACTCCTTCCGTATACGAGTGATGTTGCTTTGATGTCCAGTGTCCGTAAAGTCAATTACAACATTGCAATAACTCTAAGTCAAATATGTGAGTCGAATTCTATCCGAAATAAGGCTTCGGAAGCAAAATTACTTCCAAGTAAGGCAAAATTTCTATTTGAACATTGGATACATGGTTAGGGTCGGATTTACAGAAAAAATCGACAAGAAATTCAAGAAAGATCGTCATTTGTTGAACCTACACGTAATTCTGTCGGCAAAGATTATACTCTTCTTCAAATTTGCGATGCATTTATATATTTACATTTAAAACTTTTACCTGCCATTACAAAAGAAATTTGTTGGCCGAGTGGTATGAGATGCGATTTTCATTGATGATCATGTCTGTTTCTGCTCAACTCCGTCCCCTTAAATCGAAATTATCATCTAACATTTAGAAGATTAGGACACAAGTCCTACGTAGCCCGAAAATCTAATGCTTTCTGTGCTTTTTCGAACAAAGACTTTGAAAGTAAGAAATCAATAGATAAAAAATAATTGGTTGTTTTGTGTGTTAAATTTCCTTATATTCTTTCTAGGCAAAAATATAATTCTTCAGAGCCCAGGTTCAAGTTTATAATTAAAATCCCTGGTTTACGTAATGCTTATCAGCGAGTTAAATAAAAAAACCTGTTAGAAGTCAACGTGTCAGCTTGGTATAACTCAAGCGCAGAGCTTTATTTTTGTGTTTTTCATGATTTTTTTTGTGTTATACTGCAGCCAGCATCAGTACGACAGGCGGACGAATGAGAGGTCTAATTCTTAAAATCTGGAAAAGGAAATCTGCTATACTTGACTTTCCGATCACTCCTCCCTCTTTGCTTGGCTAAAGCTAAAAGATGAACACATTAGTTTTTGAGAACTAAGAAATTTTGAAAACATGTATTCCTGATAACAACAAAATTAAAAAAAATGATATTCTAAAGTAACATAGGATGCTTATTTTTCAAAAGTGTGATTCGATAAGCTAGGAAGAGCGAAGAGTTCTGAACCAAAGTACTGAAAGATAATTACAAATTTTGATCACCAGATGATTTAAATTTTTCTCCATGCCATGAAAGTGAACTTTTCTATTTGTTCTGACGTTGTGTCTCGGACCTAAAATCTTCCTCCTACCACCACGTCGTACTGGGAAGATATATCAGTGTGGAATAAAGTGCAGGTTCTTCTACGTATATCTTCATATTTATGGTTGCGTCAATAAAAACCTATCTGCTTCGCATTTGCTTAACTTTCAGACTTTACCTACCGAATCTCACCGTGTTTTTATGCCATTTGGATTCTGCAAAACCCTTATCTGACTTACCCATGAGCTCCAAATTCAAATCCGTTTTTAAATGTCCATTCAAATTAGGGCCCCATGGCGGACTGGTAGCGTGATAGCCTCGCGCCTTGAGGACCAGGATTCGAATCTCGGCTCAGGTAAAGCATTTCACGTAACCAGGGAATACTTCCCTTGGAAGAGGAAGCTTAAACCACACATTCCTCACATCCCTCACCACGCTAGTAGTTGTAAGGCATTGAAAACGCAACGGTACAGCGTGTTGGAATTGATAAAGGTTTTTCTATCGTCCTTACATGTGGATGTCATGTGCCTAAGAATATTCCTTAAAAACCCTCGCAATGTATGTAAACTAAATAAATGTATTCCGTAATATGTCTATGCCGTATACATACATACACACACACATGAATACCAACATCATAGCAAAAAAGGCGTTTGAACTTATGAAGTTTTGTCTCAACACTCCACTTCATTTCCAGCTCAAAATCTGGCGCCGCTAATGCGCAGCAGAATGCGTGTTATGCCGCGCGGTCCATCATTAATGTAATGAACGAAGCTTCGACTTGTAATCAACTGATTAAGCCCTAATGAGGAGATTCTCATTGTACATTGCTTCACACATCAGAACTTCGAACTAATTAAGTTTAATTAGAACACTCAGCGTATACAGCTGGTGCGCCTGCTCTTTGTTCTGGTGCCTGCCTGGATTGGTTCGAGTCTAGGTAATGATTGTTAACCTTTACCAATCATCGACTAATTTATGCGGAAATTGGCAAAGCTGATCATAAGTGATAAATGTGCAAAAACAGAACAAAATCAATTTTAGTAGATGATTTTTAAACGTTGGAACAATAGGAATCATATCAATGATATATTGGCATATATGCGTCGACCTACATATCAAGAAGTAAAATTTTGCAATTGATTAAAATAGCATTCCTGCTCACAGAAGTTCCTTTACAACTGCGGGTGCGAATTTAATTCATTGCAGACTCGTGCGATACAGTAAGGAAATTTGGTAATATTTACTTCAGAAGGTGACAAATTCCCTGTAAAAATCTTCGTGTCGTGAAAGGCGCTAACGAACTGGGGTCCTGTTAGAATGAGAGCGATCCTGAAAATCTAAAAACTCAAGCGTAAAGCATTTTTCATTCATAAATTTCCAAGGTAACAAGCAGAAAGCCGAGTACGAGTACTAAACGTGTAGCGAACATGACGAGTGCAAAATTAAATTATTTTGTGTGCGTGTGTATATCCAACGTTCGTTGTTATACCTGCTCTTCCTCGTCGGATCGAACTAATTTGAATGTATGATGTCAAGAAGAATACGATTTCTGTTGGTCGTGACGCTTAAACATATCAGGTCATAGAAGAGACTGAAGGTCTTCACTGGGGCGCATGAAGTTAAAACTACAGACGGTGCTTGTATAGATATGATGCAGGGACTGAAGAAAAGGTCGAAGAATATCGCTCATTCTTCATATAAATTCACGATCGGGATATTCGATATTTTTTGCTTCGAATTCACCAAAGGCAGATGCTCTCGAAAGGATCGCGGCTGCTAAATATTTTCGATATTCTGGGCAAGGGGAGTTTCTCCACGATATAAAACTGCAAAGCTGCAGATTCTTCAGCAACCATAAAAGACCACAGTCTAAAAAACTTTCTCGTTGAACGACATAAACTTACCTCACTTTACCCAACTTTTGAAAAAACCCTTGATTTTAACACTGAAAGGTTCTATCCTTTGCAGACAAATGATTTCACGCTAAATGTAATATGTCAATATTCGAAGAAATCTGCTGTGAATATTGTCATATTGTCAAGCCACCGTCAAATGACGTCGAAGAAATGACCAAAAAATTTCTATCCTAATCCTACAAAAAAATTATTTTTCCATTTTTGCGAGCATACTTATTCAAAGACGCATGTTTCCCAACACTTGACACTCTCAAAAATAAGTGACAATTAACTGTAGTAAGGGTGGTCTCACATTGCTCTACTGCACTCAAATATCATTAAATAAAATTTCCGTTTTTAAGACGTGAATGGAGGGTTTTTTTTAAGTTGATAGTGTGAAGAAGGTCTTGCGAATCGTTAGTTTTACACGGCAAGATTTAAAAAAGGAAAAAGTTAATACAAATCTGTTGAAAATAAAAATGAACACTCTAGGGAAATAATTAGAAGTGGTTACCTTTAATGACACAAAGCCTCTCCTCGAATTCTGTCGCACGAGTCAAACATTTCGTCAAATTTCAATTCATGTTAAAGGTTCAACATTAGGTCAAATTTCAATTTATGTTAAAGTTTCATCATTTGGTCAAATCAAACACTGCAACTTCAGTTCAGCATTAGCTTTTGCAAGCACTGACTGTCGTGTCAGCCTCACCTAAAGGAGGGATAAATGCTAATGCCTCAAAATAAGGACAGTCGCTGTGCTTAATTAATATGGATCTACAATAACTGTATGACATACTGAACAGTACTCATTTTTCATTTGTCTGAGTAGAGAAAAACATAAATTCGACCTCAGAACGAATGTTTAATCAAGTGAAAATTGTGAATTAAAGTGAATAAACTAAAATGCATCTTAAAATACATCAGACAATCGTTCATGTACGACTTGCCAGAAACGCCTGAATTTCTTACTTCTCAGAAAACACGTTTAGTCAAACCCTGAGATCCTTATATCGAAAAATAAAAAAGGATGCTCTATAAAAGCCTCGAAACATTGACTGCTCGCCAAGTCATTTTGGTGAGAAACGATCGGTTATCGGAATTTTAGGAAGACGTAACCTGGGGGCGTGCAGGGAGCGCGTCAGGCAGTGACCTAAACTTCATGGCACAAGCGGTGGCAAAACTGGCCCTGCAGCGATGCATTACAGCCTCGCGTGCCCGTGTTAGCGGCCAGCTCAAAGTTCCCGCAAAAAATACACTTCCGAAGTTGCCTCGTTTGGATTCTTCGGCAAGGCGTCTATGATTGCAGGGCACCTTTTTGAGGTCTTTTTCCCGCCCTCCGACGAACTTTACCGTTTTAAAGACATTCAAAAGAGGCCAAACTTGGCGGATATTGAAGCGGGAGTTGGCAAGTCCAGACTCGGGTATTGTTTTTTCTACGCTCTGCATTCCCTGATCGAGAAGAAAGATCCAATTTCCCTCGTGAATATCTGCCTCGTCTGCAAGTCCTGTTCAAAATTTACCAAGAGGAAGTTGTGCGTGAACTTCAGTGGTCTATGAAAACAGTGTCTTTATATTGTTATTTTTGACATTTCCAACGATAACGAACGTATCCTGTACATTTTAATAATCCTTCCCAATGTCTACCAGTCATTGATACACTCGAATAGGGAAATAATGTGTTAACTAGAGTATTCCACCCGAGTTTCACGAACATCTGTGGCCTTGGTCTTGAAATCGGCTTACAAGGTCAGATGCAAGATGAGTGTAGGTTTCAATGGAAATTTCAATTACTGAATAATCATTTTAAAATCAAAATAAAATATTTTTCGGCTCTTTCTCAGCTAGGTTTCATATGAATTTAATGAGTTATTTGTCTGCGTTGAGTTCTGCTGAATAAAGGCCAATACAAAGATAAGGCTAAACAGATTTAATCTTAAAGACTCTCTCCCAAATTAAATGTGGTTTTTGAGTTTAAACGACATATTTAATTTTGTGATAATTTAAAATTTAGTACCAACCACACCACAAAGAAAAATCAGTTGTACGCTAGGAGAGCTTTCTGACGACTTGTAAGTGGCGTATTCTCAAAAAAATATGGAAAAAGTATACCAAAAGTGAGTGATCAAACTTGATATAAATTAAAATCCTTTGAAGCAAAAAAAAAAGTCAAGTAGAAGCTCCAGAAGCTCACCCTCAGTGACTGGCATCCAATTTGAAATATTTAAGAGACTGCAGACTCAGACATCCTCCCTAAAAGTCAACAGGCGTCTGATTTTCAAACAAAAATATTCGTTCAGCCTATCCACGTTTCCCAACATCATTAGGTTAATAATGCACTTTTCAGACGGAGTCAAAATTTTATTCAAGGCTAAGTTAACGCAGAATCTTCAAAGTTAGCTGAAATTTATGTTTCTGCAGGCCTAATTTCTACCATCAATAGTTAATAACTCATAGTCCCTAAACTTCCTAACTAGATTTTTCAACCACAATTTTATGCGAGCTACTTGCCGCTGTTGAGACTCTGTCGATTGTCAACAAAATTTTCGTTCTTTCGACAAGAACGCTGCTTTTGCTGTCGTCAGTACCTTGTACTGAACGAATGCAAGAATTTACCCAAATTTCTGCGGCAAAAACAAGACTACGCGTCAATACTTCCACGAATGAGCAGATTGCTAGTTTTAAACTAATTTTCTTCGAATGTACTCTAAGAATTACGATATAAGATTTTCGCTGTTGTCCTCGACTCCAAAAATTATCCAGACATGTGCAAAAAACAAAAGACTGACTCATACTGAACAGAAAACTTTATGAATACGTTATGAAACAAAGAATCAAATGTATTGAAATAGGAACAGATTTATCTAAATATTCGAATCAAAAGATTAAAGTATGCACAAGATGGCAAGAAGTATGATCATCCTCATCGGCTAAAATTCTACTGCATTTATTTATTTTAACATTTATTCTCAACCAGTATTGTTACATAAGTCTACGCAAAGATTTTGATTGAGAACATTGCAGCCGAGTTTCCAATAATATACAAACAGGCCGATCAGCGAGACAATTTACATCCATCCGGTGTCCCGTGTCCGACCAGTCCGCAATAATGCTACCAGTTGATTACCTCACGTAAAAAATGCATGCACTGAAGCTACGAACGACGTGATTATTCAGAGGGCTCGGCGCATAAAGAACTCATTAAGGCAATAGAAGCAAGAGCCTAGACGTGCTCTGCCAATACGGTCTGACCACTCTCGGGTCCGGCCTTCTTTCTGGTGCACGCATAATGCGCCAGTAAATCTGGGTGTGCAGTAAACCAATCGTTTAAGAATCCAATAAACAATTGTGATAAATTACTGTCACCGGATCGCAGGCCGTCCCATGGAAGGTAGTTGGATGGGATACAAATAGTTGGAAGGAATACAAATACGTAGTAGGATTGAATACAAATAGTTAGTAGGATGGAATAGAAAACGAAGTAGGATTGAATACAAATAGCTAGAATGATGGAATAGAAATACATAGTATGATTGAATACAAACAGTAGGATGGAATACAAATAGCAGGATTAAATTTCAATAGTAAGATTTAATACAAATAGTAGGATTGATTACAGATGGTAGGATTGAATACAAATAATGGGATTGAATACAAATAGTAGGATTGAATAACCATTCGATTTAATGAATAGAAACTACAGAAATATTTTTGTTTGTGTTCATCTGAAAGAATTACAAAATTTACTTCGGGAATCATACTTGGCTCTGACGCTTGCCGAGCCACGACTTTCTCGCAAGCTTTCACAACACCTGGAGCTGTTGTGCAAATCTCCATCATTGCACTTCGCTTTTGCATCAGTAAGAGGCAAATTTGTTCTAAAGGCGTGCAAATAAGTTCAGTAGAGGAGTGCCGATATCAAACTTTGTAGTCTCAAGGCTACTCAGTTTCAGAGCAATGGCAAAACAATCTAAAATTACCAATAAAGACTTTAGCAGAACTACTGCCGAAGTTGGCCGCTTTAGTGCGGTATCCCCCCAGCATGTAGGGCCTTCTGAGCCTACCGATATCACCAAAACTGCCACCAATGAGACTGCCGAGCTCCTCTATACCTTCTCTCTAAACTTAAGTTCATGCAATCGAATGATGAGTTTAATGATCACGAATCTGCTCTATAACTGTTAAGGGAGCTTTAAAAATTTGGGCATCATTTTTAAGTGTTTGATCTGATTAAAGTTTGAATTCATACGTGAAAAAAACATGTTTTTTATATGTGAAAAAATTTGAAGAAACTACTTTTCACAATTGAACATTTTATCATAAAATATTTCAATATCCTCTCTATAAGATGAAAAACATTTCTTCAATTTATATGAGAGTCTACTTAAGTTTTATTGACTGCTGACTTATGTCACCCATGGGAACTGATATTCCCAATGCGTGTAAATTTCAAGTCTTAAGTTATCACACGGCAATTGCTATCATAACTTCTTCAACTTCATAAAAGTTAGAATATTTTTAATATCAGTGACGTTATTCAACATAGTCAATTATTCGCTTATTCTGCATAATTTTACAAAATAAACAGAGGACCGGGAATGAAACTATCCAGTTTGCATGGAGCTCATCACGCGCAGTTCCTGCTCGGCGAATCCTCCATCATTTCTCTGAATGAAAAATTTGTTATTCATATAAAATTAAGATTAAACATTGTCTATGTATATGCATTCATAAAATGATTGTCCCTTCTCTAACAGGATATCTCGCGTAAATCATTTCTGAGCGAAAGTCATATTTTTCAGCCATCTATTTGCAAGAAAGTAAGTGGTGACAAAATTTACGATTACATAAAGTACAACGGGCATATTCACAAATTTCAATCTTGATTATAGTTTATGTTGCCTTCGAAAGATAACATGGCATCTAGCAGTCCGAGTTTTTTATTTGGCACCGTTAAATCAGCATAATATCGCTCACAAAAAAAATCCATTCCAGTTGCTTGCAGTTTGGCGAATGTCGGGTATTGCTTTCCCACAATTTTTCCAATACGAGTGTCATTTCCCCATCAAGATTGGGGTAAAACTGGAGTTATCCCAAAAATGTCCAATAGATCCACGCCAAGCTGCGTGTTGAGCCATTTTTTCTTTCTGTTGAGGGCACGGAAATTCTGGGGTGACTAACAGGCGGTTACAAATTTGCTCTAATCGCTCCTTCTTCTTTACGAGATAGGCCGAGCTTTGCGATAGGCTCAGGGAAAGGCCGTGCTGGCAGGAGGAATGCATTGCGGACCGTTCCCGATTTATGGCGCACGATATAAAGACCGGCGGTCGCTATCGCAGATGCCCATGCACGGGTCTGCAAAGGACGGTAAAAGCGTCGGCAAGGTGATTTCAATTTGGCGAGAATGACCTCCACGCTTGCAGTAAGGATTCGGAAAATTTGCTCGTGCTAGTCTTAAAAGTCTTTCCTGTGAGCGAAAATCAGAACACGAAAATAGGTAAATTTCCCCCTGGAGTGAGTTAAAGCCTGAAAACGGGGCCAGAGAAGTAAATTTTCTCATTTCTTAGTCTCTTTTAAGTATATAGACGTGCACGCACACATACTTACATAGATGCACGTATATAAACGTACATAGACGTAAATACATAAACGCACACAGACATTCATGCATAAATGCACACTGAAGTATACGCATTAACGTAAATACATGAACATGAACATACGTACAAACAAAGGAACACATACATACACTGACTCACATACATAGACATATATATACAGACATATACATCTACACATATATACATAGAAATACACAGAGAGATGCGTACACATACAAACTTACACACATAGACATACACAGACGTACACACGTAAACATACACACACAAACATACATAGATACACACATAGACATACATAGACACACTCATGGACATACACGTAGACATTTATTCATAGACGTGCACACATAAATATACAAACATAAACATACATGTATAGACATCCATACATAGGTATACATACATAGACATTCACACATAGACATAAACACACAGACGTGCTCACATAGACCACCACGGCCATCGCAAGGCCAGCCCCTGCAGGAACAGGACGCGTGTACTGTGCACTAACTCGTGCCCCTCACTGGCTGGGTGACCATTCAAATTCATCCCAGGAATATCCGACGACTGAAGTACACACGAACGATTGGTAAGATGAAAATTTTCATATAAATTTAGAAACGACTTTTTGTTCTGCTAGGTGGCTATAAAAGTATGTTTTATACAAATTCCTATGTATATGTTATCTAGAGCACCTTCTTCAAGACTAAAACCACAAGAGGCGTACATATTTTTGTGACATGTATGAGACACGATGGCGACGACACGTCCTGTTCAATCATCAACTATTTTAACAGAAGCTCTACTTACGGTTTCCTGAAACCGGCCCGAGCCAACGGTAAATCTTTTTCCTCATTTGTTTCGTAATTTCCAGCTCTTTTCGCCCCTAATTTCATTCTTGCAGCATTTAGTGTTGATAATTGGATTTCCTTGGATCTAATCCAATTCATTAATGATTGGATTCCCTTCAACGCTCTTGGATCCCTCAACAATTGCCATATCTGTGATTCATCACGCATTTTAAATATTGGTTCATCATATTTGAATTATTCACTCCTTTTCCAATGTTTATCAGTCAACTCTACAATAGTTTTCTTGATATTTTGCTTGCACAACAGTCGTTCTGTAGATAACGTGTGTTGCATTTATTACTCACTGAAACTCTTACTAATTAGGTACTCGTTCGCACGTCTGGCGAAGATGGTCACTTATGACTACCAGTAGTGTTTTGGGTTGAGTTTTGAACCTAAAATAACGATAAAATTATGACTGTCGTGAAACATAATGCGTAGTTGCAGCTAGTACGACGTACAGTATGTGTAGGAACCAGTTATACTGGTCTGAACATCATTGAAATAATATAGAGGGAGGTAAGAAAAAATGTACTTACTGTTGGTTATTGCATCAGTTTGAAAGCAAAACAGTCGCGCATGCGCGCAAATTGCCTCTAAGCACCACTTGGCTACGTCTGATTAAATAGTTGCGCTATACTTCCGCGCGGAATATGCATTTGTAAGTACATTTCTTTATAATTGGGTTACAAATGGTGAATATATGTATTGAACCTCTTTGCATCAGGCAGAGTCCCAAACGCCAGATTTGTAGGTATTCCTCGTCTGGTATCTGATCCAAGCGTCTGAAACGGCAACTAATTTTGAATGATAATTTTAATAACATTCGAAGGTCTGGACTTAGGGCACCCCTAAAATATTCCATGAAGGCAGCTAACTATAAATTCATCGCACATGCACAAGCCCATTAAATTATTTAACCAAGGGAGCATTTCAGGGAAGAGTTGTTATTAAAATCCCTCAAATTCAACGCAATCAAATTTGAAGGCCTCTCAAAACATGAAAGACTCGTTAAATTCGGAGGGAAACTGCGTTTCTACGTTACAAAATCTGTACGGCATTGTGGGATTCGTGAATGCCCAGTTTTGATCATGATTTCTTCATTTTATATAATCTGTTGCATTCACTTCTCATTTTCCATCGCTGAGCTCACCTCTGTCTGTTTATTTATACGAAACTAGCTCATTTACCAGGAGAGATTTTAAGCATTTCTTTTATTTTTAATACATACGAGAATTAATAACTATTATCCTTGTGTTTGGTTTAATTCCGACAGTGTGATATGATGATGACCTACATAGCTTCATGAGAGTCCCTTTGACTTAGCTAACTGCCAACGCACGATCAAGCTACTCGACGTAAACGTATCAATCAACATTTCTATTCAGGGTTTGTCCTTCAAATAGTAACTGCCTCAAGGTCGAGCTATTCCATAACGAACCCCTCATGCCGATCTAAGGCATTCCACGAACGCGACTCAATTGCAACAAATTGAATAAAAACTTACCAAGGGGCTTGATTGAATTCGAACGTGTTGATATAAGTAAATTGATGTTAATATATTTGTGAAATATCGAGTTTTTTCAATGGAATCTTTCTCACGACTCATAGAGGGAGCTAATGGAATATTCAGTAGTAGAGTACAGAGTAATGTAGAGAATAGAGTAATTTTAAATATATATTAATTTGAACATTCGTTGAAATCCACATCAAGCAAAATTTTGAAATATTAATTCAAATAACGTACTTGACAAGTGTAAAGTTTTTAATGTCAATGCATTTAATTTCAAGACCATAATTTCAGCTTGAAAATGGGATATATTAATAAAAGCGCAGGTTAAATCAGACGTACTCCTGCACGCTTCAGCCGAAGGGTACAGTTCTGCACTCATCAGAACGTATCCCATACTGAAATTGAATTGCAAGTTTTGTTGTTTAATACCATGAAAGCTTAAATTTCCAACGCTTTCAAAATAGCTCTTTCCTTTAGAGCTACATAAGAACGAACAATGATGGTATTTATCACCTAAATTAATGAAACTTTATAAATACCCTGCTCAAACATTCATAGACTTGCTTTTCATCACCGTGAATGGTTGTTCCTTAATCATCATTATGATTTAATTCGTTTCATTTCAATGAAGAACGTAATCTCTTTTGAGAAGTCTTCTTTGAGTGCCCGTTGACATTTTCAACGCCTGTCGTCATTCATGAAGCCGATCATCATTTTCATGTATAAATAAATTCAGCCGTCAGACAATATTGAAAGAAGTCTTGTACTGCCAAGGAAAGCCTTTTTATCATTATTTTGTATTATGAAGCATACTTCTTACTCTCTAACCTGTCATGCGATTGTGGCACTCTACTGGAACCAATAGAACTACAAATCAAAACCTCATATACGTGGAAAAATAAAGCATTATACAAAAAAATTTACCAAGTAAAATTTATTAGTTTAAAGATTTATAATTAATTTACTGCATAATGTGAGCCCTCAGCATCAATGACGTGCTGGCTACGCTTTCTGAAGGAGCGCCAAGCGTTTACGGCGCGGTCCTTCTTAAGTGATCGAAATGCTCCCTCGACTGCAGACTTGAGGGACTGTGTTGTGAGGCTGATCATTAGGGACTGCCCCAACTCCGTCTGAGAACCAGCAATCGCAAGCATTCAAATCTGGTGAGCTAGACTACCGCACATCTTTAGGTACAAGCAGTGACAACTTTTCTCGAGGAGGTTCTAGTCAGTGTTGAGCCCATTATAATGGGCTCAACACTGACCAGAACCAGAATTAGCGAGCGCTGAGTCTTGAACGAGCAAAAACTTGTTTTGGACCGTAGTTCTTCTTAATCCAGGGTAACATGACTGCCTCCCGATTCTTTTTACACTCAACAGTGATGTTTTTGAGTCCTATTTTGATAAAACGAAGGGGCATGATTTTACCACCGCTTGAATGCCTGTAAACACCACGACGGAGGCCAGGATTTTTCTTCATCAAAAGAGGAGCTTCTGATTTGTACGGAGCAATTACCCTCGAGTTTCTGCCATTTGCTACCTCATCAACGGCGAATTCCTTCTCATCTGCAGCAAAGCGAACATCTGTTCCAACTCACCCTCCAAATGGCTCAATCTCAATGAGCTTCTTTCCATACCATTTGCCGTAGTTTTATTTTTTGAAATTTTAACTCTTAATTTAAACCTTAGATCACCATAACTTAGGTCTTTTTTAGCCACAGGCGCTACGTGCTAAAAGGAAATTAACATGAACAATGGTCTCAATTTTCTGTTTCTGCCCTTATGGGGCACTTTTGGGCAACTTTCTCGCTTTCTCTTTCTCGAGCACGTAATGCGTCTGTTAAAATTGTGTCGACGCGTTGCGTAACTTTGCATAATTCCACCAAATGAAAACATTTGCCATCATTTTTGAGAGTGGCGTAGCATGTCTGTGAGCCAATTATAAGTTCAAATTGAATGGGAACATTGCACGTGTCTGCAGAGAGCTTGATGCTTTCACAAAGGTAACCAATATCACAGGAGCGGGAAGTGCGGCTGGGCTCTCGGAGCTTTACAGCACAAGGCTTCGTGTGTCCTGTGCTCTCATCAGTTGACTAGAGAATTCAAATTACGGGCGTTTCAACGCTAAATTTTGTCGTTGGTGATGGGAATTTGACCCCTCCTAAACACCCGTTTTCAATTCAATGAAGAGCTGCTAGTCTTTATGGAGTGAATTTTTCAAATTTTCTTCATAAATCAAAAATACTTGCTATTTTTATATAATTGAAAAAAGTCATTCTGTTTAATGAAACTGAACAGTTTAATACTTCTGGATGACTGATTGTTCCTTCATTTTGACTAACTTAACTCACGTTTACGTTAATTTTACGTTAATTTACACCCCATCATATCATTACTAGCGTAGGATACTTTTAATTTAAACCTAGGATTTGACTTTAGATAATGAGTTACTACTCATTATCTAAATCCTAAATTCAACAGCTACAGCAACACATCGAATAAGAAATACTCACACCCTTTCGAGCTCTTCAGACATCAGCGTGAGATTTTTCCAAATTAAAGCCCGTTTCCAAGTGACCTGTTCGAGCTGTAAGTTTGAGGGAGCCTGCGTTTGCTGTTTATGCCCCGCGACTGCTCAAGCCGAGCGGAGGATGACGCTAGGTCGACATCAAACGGACGAAACGGAGGGCAGTTCGCATTGCTTGTCTTTGATCTCAGCTTGGCCATCCATCTCTCAGACCTTGGGCAATCAAACGCCGCTGCAGCTCTATTGTTCTTGTATAATAAACTCGTGTGTGATAGAAAAACTGAAGCAATCGTTTTCGAGTACGATATTGTCTAGAGTTTACGGTGCCTTGTGTAGCAAAGTATCGCTCCGTAAGATCAAAAGTTCTCCTTCAAACTCTAGATTTGTCGTAAATTCGTCGACCAAATCACCGTCGGCCTGCCGAACCAATTTCGGAGAGAGCGAATCAAGTTTCATCAAAGGTCGCCCGACGGTTTTAGGAGGCATCATGTTTGGCTGGCCAGTAAAAGAGCTCGTTTTATCTTGGGTTCTCGTGCTGCTGGGTAAGAGACGAAGAATAGGTAAACTTATCAGGGTCAGGCTCCTACTTTTCTGAAGAAAATAGGCACACATCGTATTCTACATGAGCAAGGCATTTTTAGTTTGGGAAGGATCTAACTCTAGAAGAGCACTACGTGTATCGCTTCAACTGAATAAATGGAATGTACCCTCTTAAAGAACACGGAACACGTTGCTTTTCGCTCAAGATACCAATCACAATCTGTGCAATCCTCACTCAATGACTGTGAATTAAATATTCCTGAAGCGAGAAAGTTTCCCATGAGTTTCATAACTACGTACCCTTGAGCCAATTATAAGCATTTGATTAGTACAACAACATCAACATTGAATAATACAAGAACAATACATCGTGCGATAGTTTCCTGCAGATAGTAAAATCTCTGAAATATATTACTTGTGTATTTCAATTAGAAAATAATATCGCAGGTCTATCTTTTAACTGCTGAAGGTGGATACCTTGAGCAAAGAATGGGAAGTAATTATTTTTCTTCACATTCAAAAATTATTCCCAAATGAATTTTTCTGTTCGGTCAATTACTTAAGTTCTCTGCCACGCTGAAATAATTTTTTGCGCTGCACTTGAGCATCTCAATTAAATTAGGTCACTGCTACGAACGTCAGTCCTAATTCTGCTGGGTGACGAGTCCCGGCGTTGAGTTCTGATTTAGTGTCCTTGTGTAGCAGAAAAATCTTCCAAATTTTTGACTGTAGTAGCGAGATGCGGTGACTGACATGCAAGCGCGGAAAATCTGAGAAGAAAGATATTCATCAGGGAATTGGTTAGAATCAACTCTCTCGGCTCCTCATGTAACACTCAAAAATAAGATTAAAACGACGTTAATTTCGGTCAAATGAATGTTCTCTACGAAAACGTCTAGTCCAAATGCGAACTGTTTTATTCCTAATGTGTTATCAAAAAGTTCACACGATCTTTCGCAAAAGCTTGAGGAAGTAAAGGGGAAAATTTTCTCTCGTGTTACAAAAGCACTGTAACCACAACCAGGTGTGGGTAGGCTGCTTGCTGTGGTGGGTTCTGTTTCGGTTTGGTTGCAGTGGAATTTTACAGCAAATTGAGTACAGTTCAATCATTGAAAATGATTTTTTTTATACTATAGTTCTTTGTTGTTTCTGATAGTAAAACTTAATAATATCTTCTTTATAATATCAAGAATAAAATTATCTCTCGTAGTAAGTTATGTTTTGATGAACTCCAAATTTGAGTTCGCGCTGAAATATTGTAAGGAAATAAATAAGCGTCTTTTAAACACTTCCCTCATGTGTTAAATTTCAAGCCATTTTGATCTCTGGAATGGGCAACCAAACTTTTCACTGAAAAACAAATACAACGGTAAACGGAAGAATTTATTGTAACATATTTATATGCACATAATCAAGTGACGCGGCAATATATGAAACTCGAACATTTTCTAAATTACCAAGTTCGATTAAGCGAGAAAGAGTCAGGCAGCCCGTGTTTGTTAGTCCAAGATCTGCTCAGCCGCCGAGAGTTCAGGCAGAAACCTATTTTCTCTCTGGCAGAAAAGCATATTTCAGCGTTTTTGCGAGCAGCTTTACAGAAGGGCTTGTTTCATTAGCAAAGGAAAGTCAACACAGAGCGATAGAGAGAACTTTGGTGCTCTTTTTCGACAGCACTCTTGATTTGTTCATGATAAAAAAGACAAAAATGAATAGTAAACAAGGCTCGTACATTTTCAAATTTCCGCTGCTTGAACTGCTCACTCAGGATGCAAGAAGCTCTCAACCACCGTACAAACTCAGTAAATTCAAACTTTCTAATTCTCAGCCTAATGTTTGCAAGAAAAATAATGCTGGGTAAGCTAGAACGAAAAAAATACCAGCACATTCGTTGCGCAGTAAGAGCTCAAAAAGTTTTGAGCTGCTAATACGCAGTCTTTTGGTCTTCATTTACGTAACGCGGCCTTTTCTTTCGGAATGTATTACTGTTGGAAAACTTAACATTCTTCGAATGTCTTCGTTTATTTTATTAATTTAAAAAAATTCTAAAGGCCCGATATTGTGAATGTTGCTTGTATGTATCTATGAATTCTCAGTAAATAAAGAGTTGCAGATATCATCTAAAATTTTCTTGTAAGATCCTCATTTCTGAAATGCGAGATGTTGAAGAAATTAACTTCACCACGGATTCTACGGCTTCCATGTATGAATATGTAGAAGAAGCAGAACTAATACCTTGATCTTCATGTAATTAACCCTTTTGATGTATGAGTCCATTGCCTTCGTGAACTCTTTTTGTTGACTTTATATTCTGATGCAAACGGTAAATACGTGAGAACATTTCCTATTGCTCAAAAGCGGGTCCCTAACATAACCTCCTCACAGCCCTGTCAAGATTCCTACAATAAAACGTATGAAATAGTCTTTAGTCGAACATAACCCATTATGAATCTTACATTAAAATCAAATTGCGACGCAACTGCTCTTGATCTTCCCGTAGACTTTACAAATGCTAATAAAAATGTTTTATAGTTCTCAACCAAGGGATCGCTCTAAATACAGTGAGAAATTCCAAGTTTGCATTCTTAGTGTCACTTTTACGCTTGTACACATCCAGTCGTGGTGAGCAGTGTTTTTAGATCTACTGATGAAGTTCGTGGTCATAGAAGCTTGCACTCAAAACTTAAATTCATACAATTAATAAAACGACAAGATTAAAGGATATTTCTGTGTAGCCATTTACTTAGTCACCGAGGGAATTAGAACAGAAGAAAAATTGCGGGTCCAGATTCTCCTGTACGCATTCCCTATCAGTGACTCTGCTAAAGAAGGCACTCCGTGACAGTGATACGAAAAATTGCATTCTTTTTTATGAGATTCATCATCATTTCTGAGTGGACAGAGAAGCTAGTACGAAAGTAATTTTCCATTGAAGTTACTTGTTTATCACCGAATTTTCAGCGTGGATGCTGTAGTAAAATATTACATCTGTTTATCTGTTGAAAATTTTATTCTGTTTTCCTGGTTAGTCTTCCTTACGTTAAGGTACATCGAAACCTTCGTCTAAAAGCCTCTGATTCCTACTTGCAGCTGCCATACTTTGAGGCTTGATGCGCATTTTATGCCATAAAAAACCTCTTGATGTAGAGTTCATCTCTTACAGTCGTTTCTTCGAGACATCTTCCAAAACTCCGTTTCGATATAAAAAAATCCTTAATCGTCATTAATCACATACATTTTCGCTTCCATATGATGCAATGTACATTAACCCTGGATAACGTATCTGTAATTCATTCGTAGTCTTGAAATATCATTCGCTGTGGTGCACCTACGGGCTGATGCGTAGGTGACTGATACGAAATCTTACCAAACAGCATCCCAAAATGTCATTTTCAATGTCATTCCTCCCAGAGGAGAGGCTCGAGAAAGCCTGTTCAATTTCTCGAACTCCCGTTGCAGTAAAAATGAAATGCAATCTTACTCCCATTCTATGGCATAATTGTACCCTACAAAACGACTGGTTCGATGTTAAATTATTTTGTTTTCATCCACATCTTTGGTTGTAAACGAAGAGGGCTTCAAAGGCTGGTATTAACGATGTGTTTGACAAGTTATCCGCAAACGAAAAAAGATTTATTCAACATTTCTCGCCGGTGGTTGTCAATACAAATCACTTCATATTCTAGATTCATTGAAAATCCCATTTGATTTCGAGTTCAATGGCGAAACTGTTCATTAATTCTATGTGAAATGAATTGGTTTCATTAAGGAAACTAAAATGGGATTTCTCAGGCGGGTTTAAAGGAATATTGCAGCTTTGAACTGTACAGTTTCTGTTTCTACAAATAAAAATACCAGTTGGATATTAATATTCGAGTGCTTCTAGCAGCCTTGATACTCTCTGGCTTGCCGTGTTTCCTTTAATTAAATACGGAGAAACAATGCGCTGTTTTTAGAGAGTTCAGAGAGTGAAAGTTAATACTATGGTAATCTCAGTAAATCGAGGGTTGCAGATGTCGTCAAAAGTTTCGTTATAAAATATTTATTCTTCAAACGTGAATTGTTCACAGAATACGAATTTTATGCTTCATACGCATGATAATTTTTATGGTTTAGATTATAGCACATAAGCTTCACGATGAACCACGCACATCTACCATAAATTCAACTGGATGTACAGTTTACTCAGTAGAGTCCTCTAGACTTTCTTTAGAGCTCTATGGTCATCTACAATTTTACTTCAGGGAATCATCTACGGTTTAACATTCAGAAATCCCTTACAGTTTTTTGCACAAAAATTTATGCCGAAATGTTAACGCGCAGCTTCAAATGAGGTCAAATTTCCGTAAAGTGAATATCCTCGAGTAGGACTACGGTGAATGTGCTGTGATGTTTATACTCTGATCATAACTTGTCATCTTCTTCAACTTGACATTATTATGCAATAATTTTACCTATAAGTATATTACTTTCACCAGCTCACGAGAAATCGACGATAAGCGCCGTAAATCTCATCGCAGAAAGACTTACAGGAAATTTCTGGCCTTCAGTACATATCGAATTCACATTCGCCAGTAATCTAGTTAGCAGCAATTGTCTAAGTCAGAAGTGAACTGCCATAAGTCCTGATTTGAAGCTTCAAGATATTCCGTTTTTAAAGAAGGCTGTGGGTCTAACATATCATACTGAATGTTGTTTTCTAGTACACATTTTGTGTTGTCGTGCGTGCTACCAGCAACAAAATTCCGATCTAGAATATACATACAAAGAAGCCGTCAACGAGACAACCATGCTCCAAATGCCAAATACCTATCGTCAATAAGTCAACGATATATTAAAAAATCATAGTATTACATCATTCGTCATCATTCACTGTCGAATGGTTTCGCTCCATCAGCCACATTTTTTTTGCGTCACTTACGCTTTCATTTCGATGCTGAATTTTGTTTACTTCTTTCCTACTCGCTTACCACATTACTTTAAAATTAATTCTCTTTTTCTGAGATCCATAATTCACGCAGCATAGCATTCCGCTCTCGTCGTATTTCATGGAAAATGCTACGATTTACCACTACGTGTTTCGCTTGAATTATTTCCCTCCTCATATTCGCAGTCATTGCTCTCTCCCCACTCCATCCACGCTCCAGTTCACTTGACCTTTCCTCATCGCCCGAGCGTATTTTTCGAACTCAGAAAGAATGCAGCTCAATTGCAGCGGCGTCGCGTACCCTGAACTTGATTATGAGCGGGGCAGACTGAAGCAGAATTCCCAACACGTAATCTGATGCAGACACAAAACTCCCGGTGCATGTTGCGGTCCACACACAAAATGCCTGACACACAGACCAGTGGTGCATAGCACGCGCATGTAGGAGTGCCAGTCCGCTCTTTCCAGCGTCTGCTGCCAATGCAGATCTGGGCTTGGCCGGGCTCGAAGTTAAATGTGAATTCACGGGGCAGTTACGCGGACACATGAAGAGGACTATTACCTCAGAACGATGAAAGTCAAAATTACATATGACAGGGAGCGACATCAAGTGAAAATGAGCGAGACCTTTCGCTACAGAAAAGTTACGTGTTAAAAAATAATTTGAAATATGATTGTCGTTCACGTAACTTTTTATTAAATTGAACTTTTTCGAATAAATTGTATTACCTTCAGTTCCTTTCTGTCTGTTATTCAGGCCTTTGTTATACTACTCATCGAACTTTTTCCGTGCTAAAATTCTGTCCAGCACTTTTCATAAGCTTTAGACTTTCTGTCATGAGATGATCAGATGAAGAATTTATGAACATTTTTGCTCAATAGTTCATGAGAAATACAATGGGTAAGAAGAGCTCCAGATATGTATGTGAAGAAATTCAGTTATAACTTTTTCTTTCCCAAGTTGCATTATCATTTCGAGAATATTGATTAAAATTTGCGGGATACGTCAGGGCTCGCCACATGATGCATGAGCTCGTTAATTTTTGATAATGGATTTTCTCAAAGAAAAAACAATACCTTTTATATTTCTTTCCATTTTCTACGAATCCCAACAGAACTCATCCGTACGTTCATCAATTACTAAAAAAATCATCAAAATTGTACCTAACTTATTTTCCATTTCCTAGAACCCAACTTATATCTATTTTGTAAATACGAAAAAATGTATTGTATCGCAACAAATATGTTTCCGTTTGTTTGATACCCGTTTTGCATACGAGGGCTGATCAGAAAGTTTGATAAAGATGCGTGGCGCTGTAATAATTTCGACCTCAGAGGAAGCTAAAGTGGTGGAGCTTCAGCACAGCATCGTACTCGTGTGCAGTAACGGGTATTAGTGTTCCAGTGTGCGTCAGTGTGCTACAGGGAGTCGTGGAGTGTGGTTGTTGTTGTGGTGTTCGGGGTAAAATGGAGAAAAAACACCCTTTCATGCATCGCTAGTTGTTCAGTAATTCATGGCTTGGAAGCATTTAGCTGCTGTTCCGTAGCCACCACATTGTCCAAACTTGGCACTTTGTGACTTCTAGTTAATCCTGAAATTAATAAGCCGATGAAAGAAAGGCTATTTGAAACGATTGAAGACATAAAATTGAACACAAAAGATTGCTTGAAGTTGTCGAATAAAAAGAACGTTCAGGCATCTTTCCGACAGTGGCAAGAAAGGTGGAACAAGAATACGTTGAAGGAGATTATTGAAAAAACAAGCTCATTTTCGTAATTTAATAAATATTCAAGCACTTGCTAAACTTTTTCATCAAACCTCGTATATCATATATCTATCGCACTTTTCCAAATTTAGTTCTTTTGCGGACGGGTTGTAGGAAACAACTTTAAAGCCTAGAAAAAGAAGAAAATTCTCAGATTAAATTCTTCAATCATCCATAAAAACCAATAGCTGAATAAACAGGGCGATGCGTAAAAAGTTATTCCAAAGTAAGGAGGTGAGACTTCTCAAAAACTAATTGACTTGAAGAAGGTGAAACAAGGATCAACAGTGAGAATACATTAGCAATTTCCTTCTCGTAACGCATGTGCTCAAAGAAATTTAGAAGTTCTGAACGTGTTTGTGTGTGTCACACCTTAAGTATACATGTTTGTAAAATGAACTGCTTAAAAAATCATTGCGTTAAACTCTACGGATAAGGCTCCGAATATTTAACTACTTCATTGAAATTCAGGGAGTTACGCAAAATAGTGTTTGATAGTTTATAGAATATTTGGGGTACTAATGTAATAAAACAAAAATTAACAACCCATCTCGCATGATGAGCTTCCTGACTAGAAGTTTTATGTTCTCTTTTTTCCCTTTAGTATGGTTTATTTTTACAAGAGTTTCATATGCATACTTCCCTACATTCGACAAGATTTTTGTGTGACCCTGTTCCACAAGTACGGTACATGTCAGTTATTTTCTTTAGTTGATTGCTTCCGTAAAATGTCTTAATCATCACGAAAAAGGCGTGGTGCATGATACATTTTAGATGGCTTTCAGTTGATTTAACACGGACGAAAAAATGAATTTATACCAATTTTTTTCAATTTCCATTAACTCATTAATAACTTTTCCCTAGTGCTTCCAAGAGAAGTAAAAATAAATTATTATAGCAACAATCTAATCAAATGTATATATTAATAAATATGAACAGAAGAATAGATTCCAATAGAATAAAGAATATTATAAATATTATTTTCTCAAAAATAATCTCGCACATTATACTCGAGAGCGAACCTTGTGCTCGGGAATGGAACAGACTGGAAACTGGGGTCCATCTACGAGACAGCTACACATTGCCTCAGATGTTATTCAACGATGACATTGAACCTCAACTGATGCAGTTGTTAAGACTCGTCAGCACGAATTTAATAATCCTTTTTGGTGTAACTATTACAGGCTAGCCTTGATAGTTCGTATAGACTTTTACCTAGAGTGGGTAAAAGCTTAAATAAAATTTGACAGTCCGAAAAAGCGTCATCACTTTCAAAAAATCAGCAGTGTAGTACATGCGCCTCGTGGAGATGCATTGAGAATAAAAATAAATTCAAAACCTTGTATTTTTCTTCGAGCGAAACTCCTCACACGAATTTCAAAAGAGACTTTATCGAACTTAGTGCCCTTGTATGGAATACAAAACGCTGAAAGATTCAATTTTTCTTCTTAATATTCAAATGGGTTCCGAGACAAAAGCATGATTCATAAACATCGAAACTATCATATTGCAAATGCAACATCACTTTGAAAATAACATCATACGACCGGGTTATGCAGCAGTTTTTCGAACTGCTCTCTTGTGTTTTATGGAAATTGAGTATCAACATGCAACGTTCTAAGAAACATTTATTTAACATAACTGTTGCCTGAAGGGAATTTTCTTCAAGGACTCGACATCTCCAACAATTTAATGTTAGACTCAAATAGTTTTCCATTCATATGTTTACATTTGAACGAGGAGATTGTATACATGCAAATTCTGTCTCTGAACGCAATCACGAGAATAATATTTATAGGAGGACAAAGTGGATTCCTGACGCTATGTAGCAAATTGCAGTGCGAAATTTGTTCTACATAAGTCTTTTCAGACAAGAAAGCCTTCTCCACCTTAACTCCGGCGTTGCGTTTGAATTTTGTTATCGGCTATTCTCTGCTTGCAAAAATTCTTATCGATGCATTTAATTCGGGAGAAAAGTTAATAGATCAGATATATTCATCACTTTAGTAAAACAAATTCCGTTACAACGTTAAAATTGTCATAACCCAGCACAAAAAAAAACTGTGATTGGAAATGATCCAAAATAAATTTATAATTCTGTGTACTATGACTAGCCAACACTCAAGATACCTAGAACAATAAATGTTTAATAACAATAAATGTTTAATGTCGTTGGTGCGATAACCAGAAACTCGGTTGATGCTTGTTGATCGATTCAATAAATGCTGAGTTAAGGGCGACATTTAAATTTTCCGAGACAGTCAATAACAGTGGCACCTGACGACCTAACGTCAGTATATACATTTTTTTGAGACACTGAATTTGTACAGTGGCGAAACTGTCCAATATTGTGTTTTCATGCCCCAAAGTAGCTATAATGAATTATTTTGTGGAACGTTCATCCACTTTTCTCCTGATCGAACTTTTCCTCAGAAAACTCTGAGCGTTGAATTTTATTTTCTATTTTTCATTCATTTCGAAACTTCGCAAAAGGAAGACTACGAGATGTGTTCTAGTATTTTCGTTCAATTTATTCTAGTGCTCTAGTGTTCTAGTGTTCTAGTGTTCTAGGAGGTACGTTCAGTTTGTCAGCGTTCTCGCTGTCGCAAAGAATAATACTCGAAAAGAAACGAACGATTTTAGGAAATAATAGATGAATAAGCATTTCCCGGTGGTATTTTCTTTTAACGACTCTAATTTGTTAAGAGCCCCTGATTAGAAATTCATGCAAAGTCGTGAATATCGTAGAACACGTAAACGTCCTCATTAAAGGAAATGCGTCACAAGGCGAATGAAGTGAGATATTCCGGACCTCATGGTCAACTCCCGACAACAATTAATTTGCATTCGCTGCGCATCGCACACATACTTTTGCAAAAATAATTACCTCCCTAAACAAGTAAGAAATTTCTTATACACCAACACGCTATAGTTACTTTTAAAATTATTTATTTCATCATTTAAGAAAATAATACATCACTGAAAAACACTCACTTTCTGAATAATAATTTCATCCCTATGTAAAGCAACGTATTACGTCTACACCCATACCATTAACTAACTTTCAAAATTACATTTTCGTCCTTGATCGAAGCAACACATCACTTATACACACACACACCCCACAGTTACTTTTAAAAAATTATTTATCCATCTGCAAAGCATTTCAAATATTTTAAAAAATATCAAAAGACAGCCATTTTTGGAACCATATATTTTCTATGAATCAGCAAGGAAAATTCATACATCGTCAGTTACTAATTATCAAGCCTGAACGCTCTAACACTTGACTGATATTTTGCTTCTGAAGATCAAACGAGTAAAATGAGAAGTCGAAGGGGCGTCGCCGTTCTGAAGATACTTTGAAATTTTCGTCAAGAATTTTTGCACCGGACACACACAAATGTTAGTGTTCAATTTAACGGAAAAACGCCAATCAGTTTTTTCGGAAGATTAGGCACGGCACCGTCAAACAAATAATTATGTGAACTATAAAAAAAGAATAGGTGAAATTTTGTAGTGTTTGCACAACAATGATGTTCGCGTGATGTTCGAAAGATAATGTTTGTACAATAATGTGTGCACTCAGAAGTCTGTGACGAAATTGATACCGAGATATTTCCACGATGTTTGCGCGACGACGTAAGCAGCCTACCGTCAAGGTACAGCCAATACAAAGCCGTGAAGACAGAAGAGAAGCAGCATACTGTTTCTGTGCAGCCAATGCACGGCAAGGGAAACGGGAAGTAAGGAGCATACTGCCATAGTGCAGCCAATGCGAGGCAGTCGAGACTGAGAAGGTAAGCAGCATACTGCCATGGTGCAGCCAATGCAAGGCTGAGGAGACTGAGAAGCTTTTCAAATTCGATCTAATGCGAGCTTTCAGGTCTCTGACGGTGCTTACCTTTTATGAGGCAGTTTTCCATGGAGAAATTTTCCATTTCTAGGGGCAGGAGAAAACCCTCAGTGAGCAAAGTTTTAAAAACGGGAAATATTTTAATGGAATATTCATTGAGATGAGACCTTCAAGCTGCGGTTAATACGTGGTTCCTTGATGCGAAAGATCGCATGACTTTCTTCATGTATGGAGGATAGCATGGTTTTCATGACGTAAGAGGGTATTTAATTTTCTTGATGCGGGAGCTCACATGACTTTCTTGACGTGTGAAGGCTAACATTTTTTCATGACGTAAAGGGCGATGATTGATTTTCTTGATGTGAAAGCTCACCTGGTCTCCTCGATGTATGGAAGTTTGGTTTTCTCGACGTGAGGAGGGCTTAGATTTCTTGATGTGAGAACTCACATGACCTTTTTGATTTGAGAACTCACATGACCTTTTTGATTTGAGAACTCACATGACCTTTTGATGTGAGAACTCACATGACCTTTTTGATGTGAGTGGGCGCACGTGATTTACTATATGCTTTAGGGATACATGGATTTTTCCCATGTTATGAGACTCAAATGGTTTTTTCTATGAGTGCTTACTTGATTTTCTAGACGTATGAGAAGATGTATGAAAGCACGCGTAGTTTGCTTCATACATTTCTTATGTCAAAATGCAGGAAAAGCGAAAGCGTCCATGAATGATGCAAAAAATAGCATCGAACATTGTAACTCAATATATCTGTTGCCAAACTAATATATAATTATTTTCAAATTTTACTAAAGTTCGCAGATACGCAGAAATATTATCTAAAATATCTACTATTAGAAAGGGTCGTATTTTGGTTGAATACAAATATTTTGCATCCTTTTCTTTTCTTTATAAAAACGTTTACTCATATAGAATGAAAATAAACTTTGAAGAAGCATAAGAAGATTAATGGCGAGCGTTTACGTGCGAAAAGTGCCCTGATATGCATAGGTAACGAAGACATATGTCCTCAAGAATGTTCTGAATTTTTACGAAGCCACGACTGTTCGGAAGAACTGACGCGTTTCTCCGCCATTTAGACCGCATTTGCGATCTATTTAAATAAAGATCCTCGTTTCGACTCACGTCCTAATATTTGAGATCCCAAATGGGGCCTCTTTTGAACGATAAATTCTTACGATTTGCGAAGAACTGAGTCTCATCCGTTCTCACCTACGGGAATATAATGATTTTGTGAAACAATGAACTGAAATAATTTATCTGCCCTCCTTCGACATTGAAAATATCTTGACTGACGTACATTCTGTAGCAAAATAAACCTCAAGTTGCCCTAACTTTAAGCTTGGGAAAGCTATTACCTACCCTAATAGCTCTGTAGCATGAAAATGTAAATAGGGTTTGGAACAAAACTAACGAACCACACTGGCTTTCGATGAGCAAACACTGCATTTTGATACTATCGCATATTTGAGTGTCTTTGAAAACTCGGTGAAACTACCGCTCCTGCCGTGTATGTTTGTGAGAGAGACTACCGAGCTTCGTACGATATCCAACAAAAACAGAGGCAAGCGTTTCTTCTCTGGCATCAAACGGTCTCTCGTTGAGGCAGTAGGAGAAGGAACAGCTGGCAAGAATAATAATACTTCGCTGGAGGCACCTCGAGCGTTAACGCCTCTCAGATCCTTTAACATTGCCCGGGGCATTTACCTGGGCTTGAGAAACGCCCCTCATGAAGGTGTCGTGAGGGCCCTCATTTCTGAAGGTTATGAACTTTAGGCCATGTAAATAGAGCTGGGAAATTCACCGCATCCCCTGCTTCCGTGCAATGAACTTTGGAGAAAGTCTTAGGATAACGGAGCGGTGTGGCAGCGACCTCGGATCATTGTGCACCACCTGGCGTTTATTGTACACCACCTGGCGTTTATTGTGCACCACCTGACATTTATTGTGCACCCCGTGGCGCTTATTGTGCACCCCGTGACGTTTACTGTGCACCCCGTGGCGTTTATTGTGCACCACCTGGCGTTTATTGTGAACCACCTGGCGTTTATTGTTCACCACCTGGCATTTATTGTGCACCACCTGGCATTTATTGTGCACCACCTGGCATTTATGGTGCCCTAGCTGGCGTTTATTGTGCACCACCTAGCGCTTCTAGTGTTTATTGTGCACCTCCTAGATTTTATTGTGCAACACCTAGCGTTTATGGTACACCACCTTGCGTTTATTGTACACCACCTAGTGTTTATAGAGCACCACCTAGTGTTTATAGAGCACAACCTAGCGTTTATTGTTCACCACTTAGCGTTTATTAAACACCCCCAAGTGTTTGTTATAAAAATGTGAAAAAAGTTTACCATTTTTGAACTGCTCAAGAATCAAGAAGTTCACAACTGTGAAATTTCCTCGAAGGTGGGAGGAAAATATCAGTGACTCTCCTCTACTTTACAATGCATGAAATAATAGCCAAGGTAAAAAATAAAATAATCGTCCAGGAAATTTTAAACGTGTGAATTATTTAATGTTGCAATTAAAAAACGAGCTTGTCGATGTGTTTAGATGTAATTTCGTGCAAGAAGGCGGCGAGTCCGTCGTTCAGACAGGGTGTAAACTGACAACATACTGTAGCTTGAGGTACGTCTCCTAATACTGTCGCCACGCGTTGACTGGATTTTCTGGCGTCCCCTAGGAAGAACATGTTTTCAAGCTAATGATTCAAACGAAAGTACGCGTGGCAAGCAAGTGCCATAAAGCTCGAGTCAGCTCAGGCCAAACGAGGCTCTTCATTTTACCCTAAGCCAGGCAATTAGCAACGCCAGAAAGCGTGTAATCTACCGCGGCGTTAATTGCAAGACGTGGCTTCAAATTCTCTGCCTGGAGTCCGTAGAATATTAGACTATTTTTTGTTGCATGTCCCAGAATTTTTAAAAATCTTTCTTTGCGTACTTACTAACGATCGTGAAATATATTTTAATTCTCTCCTGTTCTCCCTTTTGACACGCACGTCCACGAGAAGCGACATTATCTTCTCTATTTACCCTGAGAGTAAAATTCTCTTTACTATATTTTCCTCAAAGTTGGAGGAGTGAAAGATTTAAAAATATCAAACTTATCACTCGAAAATAACGTACCATTATTACGTCAAGAGTAAAGTAGTAAATTGTGCCATGAATTTGAAGCAAAAATGGAAAATTTTGCGTTAATCACCTTTTTTTTCACTCTTCAATTAAGGGCATTTATCTCCTATTAGCTCCTATCTCACTCTTTTTGATGCTCTGAGAACTTTCTTTGCTTTTCTTTACGGATTACCTGACTCTGAGTAACATCCCATATGAGAACTTGAGGTTTAAACTTCCTTGTCCAAAGGAAGCACTCCGTGGTTTCTTGAAAATCTCTTTGCCCCGGGGAATCGAACCCTGACTTCGCAGCTGTGAGCCCAACACGGTAGCAGCACGCCACGGTCTCAACTCCACATGATTAATTACTTTTCTCATGTTAGAAAACTCCCTCGTCAAGACACCTTAGCATTCGAACTTTTCATGCGACGAAAGCTTGAAAATTCTCATCTACATCAACTTTGAAGTATCAATTATACTCGGTGAAAAAAATAGTTATGAGAATTTATTTAAATGTTCCCATGTACACCAACTTTGAAGTACCAGCGATACTCTGCGGATGCAAATTTCACTCTAAAAATTCTCTTGCCATGCATCATCAGTCCGGCACAAATTATGGTGTTGAATTCACTACTCCACATGTTTAAATTACCAGTGTGAGGAAGGCAAAGGAAGCTCAAATCCCTTAACCTAATAAATACTGGCAAGAAGACGTCATTAGCATTTCATTGACGAACGAAGCTGTAAAATCAGTAAGTTTATTTACAAGCAACTCCCATTTCAGGTTCTATTCGATTGTGATTATCCAGTAGCATTTTTTTAGCTTCCCACAAGCTCTGAATTATTGGTCTTCATATCGGCTTTATGCATAAAGAGGCATCCAGCTACCGTGGTCACACAGAAGCCGCCCCTCACTCTCGTGGGAACATTGTGCTCGAAGCAAAAGTCGATTTCTTCTTAAGATTATTTATGAAGTTCTTGCCTAGTTTGATGATTAGGTCTTTAGCACGACGTATCTCGAGTCGTTTTTGTCATGAAATCATCTTCGAAAGCTATTTTTCATTACAAAACAGGAATTATTTCAAAGAAATTGTTTTAGGTTCCTTTTCGGTGCATTTCGGAAACTAGGGATTTTTTGAATTGTACTTTATACCTCAATGTAGAATGAGTATGTAGATGCAGAATCTATAAACTATTTAAATTTTAATTTGTTTAACAACAGTTTAAAGTCGCATGTCCCACAATATACGAGCATTTCATGTCTTTTCAGTGTGATGATAGCCACAGAATGAAAATTTGAAAAAATCTTCATTTCGTATGTATTTTACTTTTATACTATATGCTCTGTTATGCCCTATTGTTGTAATTTTTTTTAACTGGGAAACTTGTTTAAAAAATGACTGTTTATATATTTCCACACACAAGCGTTTCTTGAATAACTTAAATATCTTGAAAATGTTTGGGCTTTTATGCCCTGGCCACACTGGGGTGCCGCCGGTTTGTGTGCATGGTGCCCCTTCGCATATCCGCGAGCTGTTGAATGAGACCCTCCGCCGTCTGATGATAGTGAGGCAAGGGTGGCTTATCAGGAATAGTTTGTAGAAAGTTATCCAGCTTCTTCTTGAAGACGTCCAGAGAACCATCGCATTCTCTCAGATCTCTGGGCAGAGAGTTGATGAGTCTGGGTCCCATTACGGAGAAAGACTGTTCATGTCTAGTCCGAACACTGCCCTCGCATTGAACGTCGGCACAACGTTTATGAACAGAATTTTTGGGTCAGAACCTGCAGTTTGAAAGTTCTGTGTCAGAACCTACAGTCTGAAAGTTCTGTGCCAGAGCATGCAGTCTGAAAGTTCTGTGTCAGAGCGTGCAGTCTGAAAGATCTGTGTCAATCTGAAAGTTCTGTGTCAGCGCGTGCAGTCTAAAAGTTTTGTGTCAGAGCGTGCTGTCTGAAAGATTTGTGTCAGAGTATGCAGTCTAATAATTCTGTAGTAGAGCGTGCAGTCTGAAAGTTCTGTATTAAAGCACGAAACCTGAAAGCGTGCAATGAGTTCATGAGAAAGTCTTCTTAATTTTTTCGCTTCAAGAACTTCACTACAAAAGTGCAACAGGAGAACTAGATGTTACAGTACATAATATATTTGTATTATTGTATAATATAAGGACATTTTAAAAACTAACATACGTCACGAAAACACCTATAGACACGCATTTTTACGCTCAATCTGAACTCATGATATAGCTTGTAACGATATTCTTTTCATTTTGTACACTAATTTGTGATGCAAATTGCAACAAACCCTTCTACTTCAATTGTGTCGCTTGCGTAGTTACAAGTCTAAAAGCAGAGGCCCTGAAACGACCTCCTGGAGTCGTCAACTCGGTAAGCCAACATGTTTCTCCCCTTACACAGTCATCAGCAGACCCGGTGTCATTGCCTGTCTTATTAATCCTATAACTTTTCATTTTTTCACCTGTTGTAACTTGAGTTCTGATGATTGTCAAAAGGAAATTTGAAGTCTGAAATGGTTTCACGTTAAAATGTAAAATGATTTTCCTGTGGTCATTTTCTCTGCGTTTCTCTACAATGCTTTGAATTTTATTTAGACAAAGAGAAAGTAGCTACAGTTTGACATAATTTTTACATCCGTTCAAATTAATATTATAGATCGATCTTTACGAAACACATTTAATTTTGCCCGTCGATTTGTAATGAAAATTGTAACAAACAAACAATTATGTTTCATAACGGGACAAAAAATCCCTTCAGCTGATTAAAATGAATGATTGACGCACGCCTGAATGAGGGTAATTCCACGAAGAAAGTATTTAAGCCAACCGGCGGCTATCACCTCACATTATTAAGAGTTAAGTGGAAAAATCGACGTAGTAAAGTGAGATCCATGTTCAATAGGGTAAAAATTATTTCGAAGAGTACAGCGACAAGGGTTAAACAGAAATTAAATGCTAACACTTTAGACGAGAAGGAAACGTTTAGATAAAAAAAGTGAAATGCATAATTACCAGGCATGTCACAGCATGTTTTCACAATACCAAATCAATACCACGCAAATTTCTTTGTTTGTGATCTGTTCAAAAGTAGTAACATATTTTCACACAATATTTCTTCGCCGTTCACCCGCGTGTTCCAACATCAAAGCCCCATTCGAGGAACATCTAAATGCACCGAGCCATCCAGACCGGAGCGGATCTCGCGCCACGGCGGGCGGACTCCGGAAAGCTTTTCACTGTATCCCAGGGGCGGACCGTGCGACTTAATGCGACTCGGCAACAACAACTGAGGCTCTCAAAACATGCTGCACAATTGAGCAGCCGCAAATTTGATTGTCAGCTGGCAATGATATCAGGCACAATGTCTTCTGACGGTGAGTGAACTGTGTGATGTATGTAAGCAATCAAAAAGAATGTTCTACGATGATAAAACACTGTTGAAGACTGCTCAAGAAGAGTTGCGTCTATGGATAATTGAAGAGTACGCCGTAACTTGAAATTTTAGGACTTTACAGGTATATCGGAGGAAGCAAAGAGAAATCTTATGTACGAGAGCATGTTAAACTATGCAATGAACTTAGAGGGTTAAGTAGAAAGATGTAAACACATCTCCCTAGAAGCACTTCATCGCGTACATGTATCGCCTTGACGCATGAAATAAACATTGAATTTTATGTTTAAACGTTTTTACTTGTCTCAGTGGCGCGACACTATTATGCTCTGAACTGAGGTACCTGAACTTCTCCCGAAGAATCCACGATGTTATTAGAACTGCCATCATATTACGAATAGAGCTCACGACGGAAATCGATGTGACAGGCTGGCCTGAGTGTTGCTGTTACGGCCGTCGAAAGTTTTGTTCCGGCATGCACAGTAGCGCTCTCGTGAACAATATTTTATGAGTTACTCGAACTCAGTTCAGCATGCCATAATAGACAGGTATGCGTCTAAACGAATCCATTGTATGTATAACTGATTTGTGCCTAATCCCATTAGATAAAGATAATAAATAGTTCATAGGATTGAGCTCGCCGAGCATTAATAACAAAAAGTTGAAAAAATAGTCACCAGTATCTCGCATAAAATCATATAACATTCTCAATTTTGTTTTCTACGATGATATCAGCTGAACAAACGTTTATTTCAATCTACGTGCGCGCATTTATATACATACATGCGCTGTACAAAACTGACTCATACATGCAACAACACAACTTTGAACTCGACAAATGAAACTTTATTAATTCCAACGCAATTGACGTACAGTAAATCACTGGGCTTGCAATACCTTATCACGCATCACTGAAACGTGAATGATGCGTGAAATGTGAGGTTCAAGATCCCTTTCTTGAGGGAAGCACTCCGTGGTTTCCCCGAAAATCCGCGTCCTTCATCCGGGAATCGAACCCTTCCTTCCCAGTTGTGAACGGAACGCGTTACCAGAGCGCCACGGAGTCCAATACGACAGTGCAGTTTTCTTGCTAGACGCCATTAATTCGAGGCACTAGAACAGCAGCAACTCAACAAAAAAACATGTTAGCGCTACACATGCTCGACAACGCGTTGCTCTATTGCATTCTTAAAACAACAAATGTGCTCCTAACCCGCTGAGGAGATCAATGCTAAGAAGAGTTGCTTGAGGGCAAAGCCATTGATAACACCCAGGAATGTATCGCACCGCGAATTCCAAGGGCAACGCTGTTCAGAGAATTTCTGAATAAATCCTGTCGCACGCGCCAACGTCGGACACAATCGAGTGCGCCTCCATGGCTCAAGTTTCGCGATTGTTGGAACGTGCCGTGACAATGTAAGACATGGAGAGACGGGCTGAGCTACGGTATGATGTAGAATATATCTCTCGACTTGTTCCTGTGTTGAAACTGTGATATCCCATTCTTTAGTCACGAAATGAAATCGAAGGAAAAAACTCTTAATGCTCGAACTTTACTACTTTGCTTTTGTAGTTAAAACAAATGTTTTTTTTTCAAATTTTCCTTATTCAGTATAGTGCTAAAAATTGAATTAAGCGCACGTATAATACAAAAGCAGTATTTCATAGGAATTTTCGGCATTTTCAATCGTTTTACGATAAAGAGAGTTAGGAAATAAAACTCAGTTACAAGGAACAAAAGCCATGCCACATAGTGCTGCTGAAGTTTATTGTCAAACGCATCTATGTACATCGTAAACACATGTCGTTTTCTTTGTCGTAGCTGCTCAAAATTAAGGTGAATGATTCACACATTGCAACAAGAATCTGAAATGAAATGGTATTGTAAACTTCAATAAAATGTTTAATCGATCTTCTATCGGTGTTAAGAATGGAAATTTTATCATTTTGAAAAGAGGCGGCTCTGCGTGCTGAAGATTTGAAAAGGCTGAAAGGCTAAAGGAAAAAATTCTGCAAAAGATTCAACTCAAATAAATGCGTTTGTGTTTCGATAACATCTTCTGATATAATTTAATGCATTATAAAGTTTGAATTACTAACGGACTCTTAATTCTTTGACGGCCGTGAATTAATCGATAGCCGGGGAGGTACTGTGCCCGAATGAGGTACGCTTAACATTGTGCGTTCGAGAGCTTTGGAGGTGACGCTCTGAGTCTTACTCTTACACCGGTCATGCGCCACAGTAATATAGTACTGTTCATCTAAAATGGCATCGGTATAAAACAAAGCTTCTCAACAAATATACTTAATCAAAACCATCGTCTTCTGACATATGTATACACAGGAAGGGCGAAAATTAGGTTAACTATTATCATAGACATTGTTCTTTACAACACTTCAAAAAATCCATTGGGTCAGATTAGGTGAACATGGGGGAACCCACGCTATGGAAAGACTTGGTTAAAGTTATCAATAATGAATGAAATTTCAAGCAGCAAAGAAAAAAGCGTGAATTAAGTTAGATTTTTACTCTGAGAAATTAGCATTTCGGTTTACATGATATTTTAACTACGTATAGCCCAAATCCGACAAAATCAGACAATAGTAAAAATTATATCATCTAAAAACAACTGAAAAAATATCAGGCTTAGCTTTTATTATGTATAAAAACTATTGAGTTTAGTTGAATCATTACACCTGTAGAGAGTTAGGGAATGAGTTCATGTGTTCCCTACTATTTCCTCCTGAGTTTTCTTCCTTTACTGTTATGTGGCCAGGCTCATTTCCAGAAAAAAAACATTAAAATTAGAACCTTCACACAATCACACATTGGTATTTTCCCTTTTGCATCAGCACAGATGACAACCTTTACTCTAGCCTACACGTGCACGAATCGTGTGTTTTACAGCGGGATGGTCTGGATCCTAGAACATAAATATGTTCCGTCGGACAGCAAAGCTTCCTCCTAACGTGCTGATGAAGTTCAGAAAATGAAAAACACCGCCGCTTCACCACAGACTCGGAGCGAGTCGTTTGGCAAAGGCTCCTGGTCCATCTGAATGCAACGCAGCCCAGGGAAGGCGCTTGAAAGTAGCAGCCTCGCGTTCAAGCCTTTCAATCGTCCAAAGTTGGCCTGCAATGGCTCAAGTTTTGCTTCTAATCGATGGCAGGGCCTCGAGTTTTCCCTGCATCGGAGCAGCCCTCGGTGCAGGCTTCATGTGTTGGTTTTCGATCACCAACTTGGAATGAGAACAGTTCCTCGAGAAGCTGTAGAGTCTTAGGCTTACTTTCCAGATTAGATGAAGCCATCTTCGGGAGTCGGTAGTTGGAAAAGTTATCACTTGCAGAGGCAGCTTCTCTCTCTGCGGGTTTAATGAACTAGTGCCGTGGTACTTTTTCTGCATCGTCCCCGTCGAGTTTATTTGATTAAAAAAACTTAAGCAATTCCAACTTGGATCCTTCTTGCAGTTCCAGAAGAAAGTCTAGCAAAACCCAGAATTAGCAGAGGTAAATTTGTGAAGGAAGGATAACTTTTGGCCAGATGAATTAACTAATTTAGATTACTTTAAATTGGGCAAAATAAATTATTACAAAATATTTTGTCTTCGCAATTCACTATGTAGTTGTAAGGACTTATTTATTTCTTAGTTGTAAGAAAGAAGATTCTTTAGTTGTAAAGACTAGAATATACTTCCGTCTTTAAGTGCCCCTGTAGAAAATAATCCCACAGGGACCTGGGGACCCCGTGAGGACCTTAGATCTGGGAACCTTGGACGCCACTCAATTTCTTGATTTAATGCAACTATGTGTTTGCTTATCTAATGCAGCTATGCGCTTATCTAATGCAACTATGCGCTTTTCTAATGCAAGTATGCGCTTATCGAATGCAACTATGCACTTATCAAATGCAACTATGCGCTTATCTAATGCAATTATGCGATGAAATGTTTATTAATAAAAGCCTTCACTAGAGTAATTACAGGTAAATATTTCTGAATATATTTTATCAAAACGTATAGCATTTGTCGAAAAGCGTTCAACGAAGAATATAGTCGAATCAGGATAAAAATGCAGCAAATAGTTTTTTTCAATTATATCATTTCCGTTTTAGGTTCCGTTTTTCGTGGGAAAGAAAGAAAGAAAAATATTTTATTCCGATCGGGTTTACATACAGAGCATGGTACATCGGGTTTTCAATCAGTAAAATT
>VOMN01078750.1:0-10188 GCA_014899125.1 Orchestia grillus | reverse complement strand
GAAAAAATGGATATCGGACGCAACGGACATCGGACGCAACGGACATCAGACGAAATGGACATCGGACGCAACGGACGTCTGACGAAATGGACATCGGACGCAACGGACACAGGATGCAGCGGATAAAATTTGGTGGTCAGAATAGGCACTCCAGCGGCCAGTATTGTCCGGTGCGGCCGTACACAGTGCCGGGCAGAGTAGTCACGTTAACGGATAATCTTTCTGTCCAATTAGTCCCTTAATTAGAGCTTCAAGTGGAATCGCAGGAGCATCGATTAATATACTGATATTGAGGCCTAGTGTTGCGCAAAATGAATTTGTCTTGCACAAATGCACAATTGTAAAAAGAGCGCAATGGTTGTTGAAAAGTATGATTTTCCGGTTACTAGGCCGTACCACAGCAATTATGACGAGTGTGTTGAAAGTAGGAATAAGTTTATAATAAATGCCCTTTTTCACCGAATATTCTAGTCTCCCATCAAAATTGGTCTTCTTTGAAGAAAAAACTTTTTTTCGTGCGCTTTTAAAGATAAAGTACAGGAAATGTAGGCAAGACGAACGTAGTAGCGTGGTGGAAAACATTAGGTGACCATCGGAATGAAATTTCAAAAGACGACTTGGTTTTAATATCATTCGTTGAAATAAAATGAGCCACAAAATTACAATTAAGTTTTTCAGTTTCCTTTTCCCTTCTTGGGCACGCAATTTGTTGTTCTCTAGCGCAGTAAATGGAAGGAGACCGAAGTAAGAAAGAAAAATATTTTATTCCGATCTCATTCTCACACAGAGCATGGTACATCGGGTTATCAATTAGTAAAATTACAACCATTAAAATTAAAATGAGAAAGTAAAGTGACACGTCTGATTATGATCAGCGACTACAACCATAAAATTTCGGGTGGAAGTCACGTTGAAAATTACAGCCTTAAAGTGTCCTTCCTGCACAGCTTCACAAAAAAATATTTTAATTTTTATATGCAGATTGAGCAGCTGTACTCTGCACTGCACTGTCACTTACTAACGTTGTGAGAAAGCAGAGATTGAAATTGAATGGGGACGAGTGATGGTGAAGGGGATAAAAAGAGTGAATAAGGGCAAAATATGAAAAGTAATGAGTAGGAATAATAAAAATGATAGCTGGGAATGGAAATATAATAAAATGCTAGTCAAATTCAGAGGCTCTCAAGTATGAGTTTGGGCTTTTTTCTCGAAACATATACACAATGAATAACTTATAAATGAAACATTGTGTATAGTGGATAACATGTATATTGGTGCGTGAAAATTCTGAAGCAAAGCGAATATTTAGATTCATCCAAAATGGCAGACATTCTTTCCGATCACAGCCTTTAACCTGCGCCAGGCTTCCTCAGCTGCAGCACTCTGCATTTCCTGTGGAATTCCCGTACGCTGAGAAGTGAGGCTTTCAAACGCGAGTCATGTGGGGCTCCATGTGATCTGCAGCAAACTAGCTTTCAAAAACTGTGTTCCTTACAGTTGCTCTGGGAACTCGAAGGCACTTAAAAATATCTTCCTTTAGTGTTCATGCGTGATACGTTTTGATGGTGATTTCGCGTTTAGAGGCTAATTTTAGAAATATTTCTTCGGTAAAGGGCAAACGGTAAAACGGTAAATGGTAAACGGTAACTTCGGTAAACGGTAGAAGAAGTTACGTAGCTAGTTTACAAGAAAATAATTATTCAAAAGCTTGTCTCTAAACCAATGCCCACTCTTGCAACCGCTCTGTGGGGTCTGATCTTCTACTGAGTACGAAGTTCAAAATAAAGGTTTTTCGAACTGCACAATTGCAAAAAGCGAGCAACGGTTGTTGAAAAGTATGATTTTCTTGTTACTATGTCGTACTGCAGTAATTATGACGAATGCGTTGGAAGTGCAAAAAGTGTTTAATAAATGCCCGATTTTACTGATGCGTGTTCTTGCATTGGATAATTCCCTTGGATAATATCCCTACAGTCATGCACATGGCAGAGAGAGAGTCAAGCACTCGTATAAATTATTTAACGTGTCCCATCAGTTCATTTACAAATGTGTTTGAGCTAATAATTTTGAGAGTGGTTTTTGAATTTCGATTTTTCGTAGCAAATCTACCAATCGAATGTATCCCTGGATCGATCAGGGTAACGTGTGTCATAATTGTGAGCTTTGTTTACCGTCTTCACATTCGTTTAGAATTCACACAAAGTTGCCTCAGGACTTGCAGAACCAAGTTTGCAACTCCAGGCTTGTTCGAACTTACGCGTGTAAAACATTTCATGTTCCTGTAAGTGAAAAATTTAGAAAAACTGGCTTAAATAATAAAATCCAGTCCGAGTCCACTGTATGTGTGGGTTCGGCGGGTTAGATTTCTTGTCACTGAACACTACGTACGACGTGGAGTTGGCCCGTAACACGTTGACTCTGATTCTCCACACAAATAAAATTACATGCAGACAAATATCCCTACTGTGAATTTAAAAATGAAGGATTTTGGTTTCACAAATTTGGTTACTCTATTAATTTTCGTTCTAATCAGAACTAGCTTATTCGATTGATGAACATATATTTGAAGAAAACTCGAAAATTTGTATTTATACATGATAGTGCTTTGGTTACATTAGGTTAGGTTAGATGATCGCGTGTACCATACATGTCCCACTTCGGAGTCAACGTGTTAAGTTATGGTGAGGTTGAACTGGGGGCTTGAACAGGAGACAAGAATATGACATCTGAGTGGCTCGGAATCTGTTGCTCTTTTTGGCTATTTATTTGTGGTGCAAGCTGCCTAATATTGTGTAGTGATCTACACAAAATTCGTGTGTAGTGATGAGCGCAAGAGTGGCACAAAATTCGTGTGTAGGGAGATGTGCAACAGTAGCACAAAATTCGTGCGTAGTGACGTGGGCAACAGTAGCACAAAATTCGTGCGTAGTGACGTGGGCAACAGTGGCACAAAATTCGTGTGCAGTGACGTGCGCAACAATAGCACAATATTGGCTGAATGAAAATGGACACGCTTTGGGACTTACATACATTGAGTACACACATCTTTCGGTAAAATTTTCGTCGTTTGGCTCTGTATATAATTCTCATCATTTATTTTACCGTATTCAAGAGGAGCTGCCAGACCTCAAGATGCAGCCGCTTCAGAAAGCGAGATCAAGTTCGGCTTGCTGTGTTTCTCACGATGATATTATGAACGTGTCACTCCGTGAACAACAACTCGGTTGAAAATTTGTGCATTGTACTCACCGGTTCTCATGTTGCCTCGATTATATTAGAATTTCGTTGGAATTCTTCAACTGCAGAACATTTATACCTGAGGTCTGATACGCGTCTAGTGACATGCGCAATAGTGGCCCAAAACTCGTGTAGAATAATGGTATGTTATATTATAATAATGGTATTTTAATTAATATTCCTGAAAACAGGCTTATTAGGAAAAAATGGTGTGAGTTTATGTATAAAAGAACAATAATTTTGTATTTCAGTTAGATAGTTCGATCGATTTTCATTAACCTAAAGTTTTTTCGAGCTAAAGCACAGCAACTCTAAACAGGATTTCTCAGTTGAGAAAAGAAAATATCGCCTAAGAGGGAGACTTGCGTCTTCATATAATTGCACTCACTGAAATCCAGCTCTGTATTTTATGGACCCTATAACCGGACAGCGGTAGTAACCACACGATGGACACCAGATATTTCTAGAACTGATGCTGTGGGATCTTCGACTTGGTTCAAACTGGACGTTGTTTTCCTAACAGATGCAAAAAGTCATAAAATCGTACCGACGAGCTGCGATTGCCGACGACTTATGATCCAACAACAGTGCAATGCACATGTAAATTGTCACTGCATAACTTGCACTGGCTGAGGTGTAAAAATTATTTGTTGGACACTTGGAGGAAAACGTATCTATCAATTCCACTTAAGTAGAGAAGTCGGAATTGGGTTCCAAGTTTCATTAGTCGTTACTGGTATAATTACTGGTTACTGGTTGTGGGATTTTTAAAAGTCACGATTGAGTACTATTATACTATTCTTCTAATGAAACGTAAGTCGTCTGATAAAGCGGTACCAGAAACTACGTATAATATTCCTGAAATCACGACGTAAAAATGGTACATGGTCTTGCTTTGTATACTGGAATAACTTACGTTCCGCATTCTTTTATATTTCACAGCGGAGAGTTCCATGCCGAAGGATGTTTTGGTAAAATCATGGAATTATCATGTAGAATTCGACGTACCCTTCTTTTATTTCAATGTGAGTTTCCGTTTCATTGATAAATGGGTAAGATAAACGCACATACCAAAATACAAGTCGCCTTCGAATTTTTATCACTGTTTGTTTTTGTGTTCAAAAATTTTACTTTCAGATACTCGACAATGTTCTTTCGAAGCAAGAACTCGAATTTCAAATACTTCGACTAGAAATTAATTACATAAATTAAATCGCGTGTAGAACCAGTATGTAGGTGTAAAAGTACTCCTGTAGTCTGTACGGCACAGAATCCGTCTACACTAACTGGAATACATGACTCACACAACCTTAGACCGGTAGGCTTAAGCATGGGTACCCAGTTCTGCGAAATCACGGAGCCATTGCGCTAGAACGTTTGCCTCGTTTATTGTTCTACCAAAAAAGTAGGAACCTCATTTTTAATTCATGACGAATAAAAATCCAACTTTTTGAACGTTCACCTCGTATATTGTTCAACCAAAAAAGTGATAACCTCATTTTTAATTCCTAACGAATAAAAATCCGACTTTTCTGCTGCTTCCAAAAAATACTATGCACTATGTTCACTGGGGGTGATGTATACCTGATTAAGTATGTACACTCTACAGTACAGAAATACCCCATATTTCCCAAGACAAAAACTAATTTTATGTTGCGTAAAACTACATCCGTCCTATCAAAACTACCTGGAATATAGCTCGTACGTGCCTTGCTCAAGACTCGCACACGAGTTTCCTGGAAAAAACTGCCCCACGAGTGTGCTTCGACCAATTTTCTACGAGACTCGCAGTGCGGGGTGAACCGCGTTCTTGGACGAAGTACTCCAGACACTCCTGTACAGGCCAACTCTGCAGTAGTCGTCAACCCGCTGGCGAGAGTGGGGTGTAGTTCCGAGCTGGTGCTGTCATCTCAATATGGAGTTCAGTGCAGCTGTATTTTTCGTCTTTCTTTTGATTAGTGAATGAAGATCTAAAAATTGATTCTCAGTAAAAAGTGATACTACAGTGTTTACCTCAAAATTGTGCACCTAGTCACAGCCTATTGAAATACAGAACCAGCAATCGACTGGCTCTGACTGGCACGTGATTCTGTTTTTTTTTACAGTTACAGCGAGCGTGATTTACTACAGGTGTTACAAAACATCCCGCCGGTCGAAACGTTCCAGGATTATTCCATGAGCTGTCGATATTTCAGCTCGGGAGTGACGAGAGGCAATGAACTTGGCAGTCGCATCACAGTACCCAGAGATTCCTACCATTATGGCCGGCGCTGGCTTTGAAATTCAGGGCCTACTTTTCCTTCACGATGGTGCCTTGTCATCAACGACTTCATGTGTGCTGTATAGAGCTCTTTTCCACGGGAGAGACCGGGAGGTGACTTTAAATGAACTGCAAATCAAAGCTCATGGGTAGGCCTCACAGAAGGCACGTAAAGGTACCATGATTTCTTAATATCTAATAATGTAAGTTCATAAGTTCATGGCTTTTGACATATCCGAGTGAAGGAGTAACTACGTGAGGAGGTAAATGTACCTCTGTTCTACTCATGTCCTCAGAATCTCGTCACAATTGCCCTGCCCTCTCAGAATTGACCTTTCCGAGGTCAGTTCGGCAATGGTGCGCTAATTTGCGCCCCGAGGATATGGGAGTGATGATGGATTCTACTGTAAAACTAATCTGCATAGATGAAGAAACTTGGTAATTTGTCTGTGTACCCTCAATTCCAGATGAAGGATGTGGTCACTTCCTCCACTTAAGTGATAAGTTTTCATTTGAGTTTTACCCAGAAATAAATTAAGCAGAACTCACTTCCTCTACTTCCCTGCCCCCCGTGAATTTTAGACTAGTTTCGATTTGAGTTTTACGCAGAAATAAATTAAGCAGAACTCATTTTTCCTTTCTGGATTTGTTTACGATTTGTTGAGTTTCAGGTTTGGACCTAAATTCACGTGGCTTTGTTTTTCTTTGATGGTAAAGGGAACTGACTTGACCACATGTAGAGTCATCTAATACCGCGACAATAAAATTTAAGGGATTCTATCTCGCTGATCTCACTTGTCATTTAAATTGACCTCCGTTTATCTCCGAGTATCTCAGTAAGGTTTGTTAAATGAATGGTCTAGTTTACGTCACTTCCCGTTTCTACTAACTTGAAGCGTTGTAAAAACGAGAGAATCCACGTCGATGAGCATTGTGCTCTCTTTTAAAAGAACAGTTTTTGTCGATTTTGTCGACGCTTTGGGATCTTCGTTTGTAAATTCAACATTTACATTTCTTGTCTTAACAAGCACAGAACTAAAACTTGTTTAAAAACTTTCAACATCAAATGAAAATGGTAGTAGCAGCAATGAATGAACTATTAACTGGTTATCGAATAGTTTGTTGATTTGATATGAGTGTCATGAATTCTTGTAGTTCATATATGGGCTTCGAAACGCTCTTCGATGTTCCAGCATACTATCATACTTCAGTTGCGTGCATGTTTAGATGAATTTTGTTAGTTTTTCATACTTCGGTAGTTATAGCACAAGTGAGCGTGTGTTCAAGACTCAGATTTTTTGTCTCGTTGCACCATAATCTTAAACCATGATTTCGTTCGAATATATTTTTGAACTATTTGATGTTAGCAGCGCAGGTCTACGCGACTGCATCTTTCCATTAGAAGCAAGCTTAGAAAAATTGAAGACCCCAAAACCTAAGCGCATTGCATCAATTATATATTTACGTAATTTATATCTATTTATAGCTATCATATCTATTCGTGAACATAGTCCTAGGTCCTGGGATGTTCATTTCTGGTGAAGCTTCCAAATGGGATTTACTGCACTTGTGCTCCGTGCAATTGAAAGGATTTTTTCCTTTTTTAAATGCCAAGTACTCTTGAAATTGAAATATCGAATGCAGTCTAATGCAAGCCAGTGGCCTATTTCCCCGCAGAACCTATTCAAAATAAATGTCATTGGCCGATACCTGTAGCTATGATACCATTGTTGATAGCGATACCTATCCACTGATGGTGATACCTGTCCACTGTTGGTGATACCTGTCCACTGATGGGGATACCTATCCACTGATGTTGATACCTGTTTACTGATGGCGAGACTTGGATACTGATGGCGATACCTGTGTACTGATGGCAAGACTTGATTGCTGATGGTGATACCTGCTTACTCGAGGAGATCCCTGATTAATAACGGCGATGCCTGTTTACTGGTAACGGCAATGCTTGTTTACTGATAGCGATACCTACTTAATCATGGCGTTGCCTGTTTACTGATGACACTGCCTGTTTACTGATAGCGGCGATGCCTGTTTCCTGATAGAAGCGATACCTGTTTACTGACAGCGGCGATACCTGTTCACTGATAGCGATAGCTGCGTACAGATAGCTATAGCTGATTATTGATAGCGATACCTTTTTCCTTGTAACGATACCTGCTTACCGATGGTTCAGAAGTGGCAAAAGCCTTCCGATAGAGGTACTCGATATATTTTTATTTGCGTAGAATGGACCTTGTAAAAACACCTCGACCTAGAGAAAGAAGTGCCACTTTAAGGCTAAGTAAAAATTTATTTTATTGAGTAACAAGCATCCATAATTATTCAATGGCTCTTCTGACAAGATCACTTCACTTCCACTGCAAAATGACTCCCCCACTTCCGCATTAATACAAATCTTCGTACGTCGTGGTAAAGATTTTACAACTGTCTGTGGCTGTACCACACCGTAAAATGAATAATAATTATTTACTTATTATAAGAGTACGTCAGCTTTTGTGAAGTACGATATTGTTTTTCTTCTATGTTTGGGCTATTTCGAACAGATTTAGGAGTTGGTCTCCAACATTTAGCCTAAGGAAGTAAACATCCGAAAGACGTATGAATTTATGTATAGTTGGCGTTGTTGATATCAATAGAGAGACGTCGTGTCGTCTTCTTCGACGTCTTATTCTTTTCTCATGATATTATTCTTCAAGTTGACTCTCTTGCAATAAGTTTGACGTATTTACTGAACACAGAGGCAAAAGTTACCGGATATTTTCGCGCTCTGAGCCCTGAAAAATTTTATGGTTTGCTTCCACTCCTACAAATACATTGCTGGTTACCGATAGACAACGGGTATTAATGCTAAATTTCATGAGCAGAAAACGATAGTTCATTGCATTATCTGACGATTTTACTCACTTTTCCACCTCTTGAAATGTATATTCACTATCTTGCACCTTTCCGTTGGGAAACCCCGTTCCTAAGCATTCGACTTACTGGGACGAGTCTGCTATTCGTAACAAAGTTAATGTCTACACGCGTGTTTATAACGCAATAGTGATCACAATACTCCATTTCACCTTATGTCCTTCAGTATTTTGTTCTTAATACTCCCACGGCACGTACGTCTCCAGAACACACAGAAACTCAAGTTAGCACACTTCATTAATACGGAATTCCTGACAACAAAAAGCCTCGATCGTTATGCTGCACTTCGCAACATGTGGAATAGAAATATAATACGAGACACGAATATTTAATTCCATTAGTATTCTCGTCTCTAAGCTGTGTTTGCGGCAGCTCTTTGTGTTCGTGTGTGGCTTTTGTGCGTTGCAACACCCCGGGCCTGAACGTATACGAGTGACGTCACAGCTTGGCGACTCGAAGTTACTTATGTAGACGCGTGATCCTGGCGTTCATAGTTTTTGTAGTTGATGTGTGCACGTTTAGTATTTCGAGGCGACAATTTTGCTTACTGTAGAGTTGGAACTTGTGCCTATTTGTAAAGCTGGGACTTGTGCCTATTGAAGAGTTGGAACTTGTGCTTATTGTAGAGTTGGGACTTGTGCCTACTGTAGAGTTGAAACTTATGCCTATTTGTAAAGCTGGGACTTGTGCCTATTGAAGAGTTGGAACTTGTGCTTATTGTAGAGTTGGGACTTGTGCCTACTGTAGAGTTGGAACTTATGCCTATTTGTGAAGCTGGGATTTGTGCCTATTGAAGAGTTGGGACTTGTGTATATCGTATGACATTCAGGTGGAATGAGAACGTGTTTAGAACGTAGACTCGGAACATGTCTGTTTTCTGTTATTTTGCCCATGAAGTCAACGGTCACACACGACTCAACTCACCGTGTTGAACATTTTATTTGCGTGTCTTTTAGCTGTTCAATAATTACAATTACACCGACATTAGTACTAGTAGATTCCCACTTTGTACAATATCTAAAAGCTGAACCAGCGGAGTAAAGATTGAAAAATTAATGAATATATGTAGATTTACCTTTATTTCACGTTTTTAAATCCATCTCTCGAATGAACATGCAGCTGCTTTGGTTCGATTCCCTAAATCTGCTCTCGGCCATTACCCCTTGACCCGCAGCCCTGACCAACGAGACTAAAATTTCATGTGAACTTCTGGAGCCTCTTCTATGAACTTGCGTTCGAAGTGAATTTCGTTCATAGTCTGTATTCCCATCACATTTGAAAGCCGAAAAGCGTCAATGAATAACGGCTTGAAGCAAACAACGGGATCCACAAAGCCAACTTTTTGCACAGCCTTGTATTCAAGTCACCACGCAGAGCTCACTCTAGACCTAACTGGACGTGGAATGTCACAATGCTACATTTCTGTAAAAACATTCACCAAGATCACATTACTCCGTGATTCCTTCCTGGACTGTTGGCAGGGCCCCTCCAAAGCCACGCACAAGCATGAGACGGAAAGAAAACATTCGTGAGTGTCGCTTTAGACTTTACAAGTCATTTTTTCTCGTACACGAACCCCTGCAAACCTGGTGCTGTGTTTCGAACGCTAGGTCACGTCCTAGCCCCTATTAGTAACCCCCCCTTCCCCCGACCTCTCCCTCCTGAGAGTGCTTTTCCTTGCGCGCTTTTGAACAAAATTTGGGAAGTTCGCGAATGTTATGGGCCACAGTTATTAGTTCCATATGTATGTCATTTTC
>VOMN01078749.1:0-11261 GCA_014899125.1 Orchestia grillus | reverse complement strand
CAGCGAAGGCTTGACTCTAGTCTGAAGGTTTTGACTCATCAGTTCTTGTCACCAGCTGGTATTGGATCACCATTGGATCATCGTTGGGGCACCTGAACACCATGGCGCTACATAACCGTGAGAGAGGGCGCCTGTTCCTGATCATTGTCTTGGTTGAGGTCGGTGGCGGCGTTGTGCCGGCTGTGTTGTCACGCAGCCTTGACTTCCGCCATGAAAATCTTCAAACATTTGTCGAAGAAGGTTGTTTGAAAGACACAATCTTAAGTGGTCGTTAGTTCTTTCGCGAAACAATAAAACTTTAGGACTGGGCCGTCTAGCGAGCGCCGCTTCAGCTCAACGTTGCCAACGTCTCCCATTGGTCGCCGCTGGTACCCTGTTCTATTTTAGGCACAAGTCGGTAATTTACCTCATCCACACAACAAACGTATTTACTTCATCCATATAACTAACGTATTTATCTTATCCACATAACTAACGTATTTAACTCATCCACATAATTAACGAATTGACCTCATCCACATAACTAACGTATTTATCTTATCCACATAATTAACCTATTTATCTTATCCACATAACTAATGTATTTACCTCATCTACCTAACTAACGTTTTTACCTCATCCACATAACTAACGTATTTACCTCATCCACACAACGTATTTACCTCATCCACATAACCAACGTATTTACCTCATCCACATAACTTACTTATATACCTCATCCACATAACCAACGTATTTACCTCAACCACACAACTAACGTATTTACCTCATCCACACAACTAACGCATCAAACTCTCAAGACTTTGGAAGGGCTGGGTGGGCTTGCTAACATGCAAATAATGTGTACCGATAAATTGGAAGTCAGTTCACAAAAATTTCCAATATTAATTTGGTTAAAAGCCAACAAAATTGAATAATATCTCAAAACTTCCCCAGTACAAAATGCATGATTGACGATTCAGCATGAGTAGTTGCGTGTAACTTCGTAGGCAATTTCTTTAACGAGGTTCAAAAGCTCGGAACAAATTCCTCATTATTATTAATGTATAACTTTGCTTACAGCGACTTGAAAATATTGGGTGGTGACGAGTCACTTCACTTCTATGTTGAACAATTCAGACTGAAATTATTTACATTCCTCACCGAGAGAATTTAGGGAGATTGGCCTTGTATATAGGCTACTGGGCATGCTGAGCAATCGCTAAAGATTAGGGCACAAAAAGTCTTGGCTCCGGAAAAAGTAGAAGTCCAACTGCAGCGACAGATGCCCACGCAGTCCCGCTTGCCACGTGTTGACATCGATGCTCTCAATGTACGGCTGTCTAACGAAAAACTAGTCCTGTTTCTTCGGCTTAACACCGAATTGAGATTCTTATGGGTTCTATACGAGAAGTAACAGCAGTATTCCTGATAGCACTTTCTTATTATAAAAGAACACTTAACATTGTTGTGAATGTATACAGCGCTTATGGATTCCGTCCGAAATGCTTCTTTTTTGTTCGCTCAAAATTGATGACATTTATTTCGTACACTTGCTGTGGGGACCTCCAAAACGCTGTGGGGACCTCTAGGACGCTGTAAGGGCCTCCAGAACGTTGTGAAGACCTCTAAAACGCTGTGAGGACCTTTAGAACGCTGTGAGGACCTTTAGAACGCTGTGAGTACTTCCAGAACGCTGTGAGGACCTCCAGAACGCTGTGAGGACCTTTAGAACGCTGTGAGGACCTCCAGAACGCTGTGAGGATTTTTAGAACGCCGTGAGGACCTCCAGAACGCTGTGAGGACCTTTAGAACGCTGTGAGGACTTCCAGAACGCTGTGAGGATCTCCAGAACGCTGTGAGGACCTTTAGAACGCTGTGAGGACCTCTAGAACGCTGTGAGGACCTTCAGAACGTTGTGGGGACCTACAGAACGAGTATGCTGTCAGTTCATAAAACATAGACTTTCAGATGCAGTACTTTTGACACATGTATGCCTACACGCACGTACACACACACACACAAACAGGCAGCTCCGCTCGGTGAAAGCCGAGTGCCAGATTGGCATGGGTAAATTTCGCTTGACTGATTTACTTAGAGCTTGCGGTAAGTGAAATTAATAACACGCGGAAGGAACCAGTGCCCTTTGCCCAGTTTTTCAGGTTGGCGTTGCTATTATTACTGCAAAGATTTATGTTAGCAAGAGAAGCTGCGTCTTGCTTCGAGAGCGTAATTTATCCAGCACGGATTATTTTCTGCTGGAGAACTAACCAGTGTATGTGTAAGAGATGCTACTCTAGAATTACGAGTATATTCGCTCGAGCATTCAATTGCATTATGAGACGGAAATTTCAGAACAGATTGTAAATCATATACAATTTAATAAAGTAAATTATTATGTATCCAGTCTCGTAGGAGTCAATTGTAGATAATTACATTCCGTCAGCAGGAAATCGGAGACTCTTACTCCGACTGTTTTTTTAGTATGACGCCGCTTATAATCTGAGACGAACACAGATCATTATTAGCATTTATGTAACAGGACTAAAGGCTATTAAAATTTTTGTTATAAAACTCGAAACAACCCAAAATGTCGAGACTCATCAATTCTCTTGACAAATTGGAGCAAAACCCAAAATATCAGAGGATCAAGAATGTACTTTGAGAAGTTTCGGCCGTCACGCCGAGGCCACACTGGGGTGCCGCCGCTTAACACGTTAGTAAAATCACGGTAACGCCTTACTACTGATTTCAATAGGACTACGTATTTTAATTATCTAGTTTTTAAACAAATTATTCAGCGCAGTCAAAGTGAACTAAACCTTACCATGAGTGAGAGCTCCGATGCTCGATGTGAACGAGGATCCTAAAGAGGAAATTAAAAAAACAGAGAGCGGAAAATCGTCATAAACCGAAATTGAAGAAATGTTCACGAGTCACAATTTACAATTGTACATAAATCCACGCCTACAGGTAAAGAAATTTGAAAATTCAAAGTGTGATCTGTAAATAAGACCTGCATTCACTACCTGGTGACACACATTTATGTAAGATCTGCATTTGGGACCTTGTGGCAGAAATAGTAAATAAGACCTGCATTTGGGACCTTACGGCAGAAATAGTAAATAAGACCTGCATTTGGGACCTTGTGGAAGAAATAGGAAATAAGACCTGCATTTGGGACCTTATGGAAGAAATAGGAAATAAGAACTGCATTTGGGACCTTACGGCAGAAATAGTAAATAAGACCTGCATTTACCACTTGGTGACACAATCACGAATATCAAATTCAGCGTATCATTTTTTATTAGACTAAAAGTTTGCAAAATAGAGCACTTGGATGTAATTTTGGAAAAGATTCTGTTTACGGCTACACATTAACACGAGCGATGATGCGGAAGGTTCCCATGCCTCGAAAAGATTTATAGACAATACTTCATTCAGTTTTAACAGAGGTGGTCTTTAAATGAACTTTAGTGAATGTGTTATTAAAAAATTTCCATGTTAAGCTTTTAGCAATTACTCGAAGTTCTACGGAAAAATTACAATGTAAATGTGATTGATAGATCCTGAAAAAAACAATGTCTTTCATGGGACTAGAAAGAATCAAGACCTACTTGCTGTAATGCGCGGATGACATCACGTGAAAAAACGTTTTCACGCCACTAAAATGAAGCAAGAGCTGTCGTAATGCAGGTTTTTTCAAGTCCCCCCGGGAGTTGGCAGAAAAGAAATTTACACATGTAGCGGCGATCGAGACTTGCACACGAGGCACTCTGCAACAGTACGGGTCGAGAATAGGTTCACTCGATATGCAACTGGCATTTTCTCTGCACATCTCATATAATTTTTATTATCATTAGAAGCTGCGAGTAAAGCGAATTAGAAGTAGTAAAGCGTACCGTAAAGTTGGTCTGCTGGCTCAGTAAATGTCAAGGGAATCAATATACATGTCATTCTACCTAAACGCAGTCATAATAAACTCTCACCAGAATGAGCGTTGTTTTTGTTCAAACTTTATTGCACGTGTCAAGCTGTAACGCTAATTTCACAGTTTATTCTTCCTTCCGCCAGGGATTTGAACGTATCATGGAGTTCAGTTTTGGCTTGTAACTGAAAGTGAGAATACAATACGGTGAATATATAATTTTAAGCTATTGCAAGATTCCCCGTAACACGTTGGGTCATTTTTTCAACTCTAGAGAAACTAAGTATCATTTTTAGAGTGCATGTGTCGGTTCTTCAGATGCTTGGCTGCTTGCTTATATTTTCCGTTTTTCTAGAGCTGCTTTTAAAATTGTTCAGATCCGAATGGTATGGGCACTTGCAAACATTCCTGACTGACATCGTGGAAGCCCTATTTATACGGCGTCTCTTATCCACGTTATGTTGATCCTAACCGGTTTATTTTTTTTCCGAACGCTTTGAACTCTCAAAAAATACGAAGAAAACGAAGTGAAAACTAGGGTTAAATTCCAATCTCGCATCCATGCAACTGTCCAAAAATAATATCGAAGTTCTGATGTTGCAAATCTTTCACAGTCTAGTCTGACCTTCTTATGATTCTTTCTATTTCCTCCTACTCTATTCTACTATTCAAGCATCTACATGTAGCCAAAATAAATAATTCATTCACTCAAGTCCAGATGAACCGTAACTCAGATGCATTGAAAAAACCGTGCCTAATTATTGAGAGATAGGTTTTGAATTTTGGCCCTATCTTATTGATAAAAAGTGTACGGTTACCGACAAGCAGGCAAGCAAGGAAGCAAGAAGATCAGAGTTTCAATATTATATTAGACCACTCGTAACCGATTGGGTCACTACTTTAAAATCTCTTTTGAGCCGCCAATGATTCTTTGTTATTTCTGTATAAATATCCGAAGCCAAAGAAAAGATTAATTCATTCGCCTTTAGTTCCAATGAACTGTAGCCATGATACGCTGGAAAAACCCTAATCTAATTTCTAAAAGATGAGGTTCGAATCTCTGCCCTACGTTATTAATGAGAAGTGTGTACGGTTGCAAACAAGCAAGCAAGACGATCAGAGTTTTATTTTTATCCAGATAGATGAACTGATAGATAGATTGATAGATAGGTAGATATAGATTATGTAAATTTCTGCTTGTTCTTCAACGTGGTGCAGCACACAACTCACTAGCGATGTAACGTGGTGCAGCGAGGCCATTTTGAGCATTGATGATGCGTATTTCAGCTTTATTTTCGAGTATGAGACAATCACCGAGACCTGCAGGACCAAAGTTATCATAGTCGTATAATTTCGCGAATATTAGGTTAACTCAACAAAGATGAGGCGAAGGTTGACCTTGCGCCGTGAATCATTATCAGCTCTAAACTTTAGAGGCTAAAAAGACACACAGAATAAAGAAAAATTTTGCTCGCAAACCAAAATTTAAGGACATAACTATCACTAATGTTGAGGTAAGGCAATGGTTAAAGCACATCATGCCCCTTTAAAAACTAATTTTGTTATCTGTTGTACGAGGCCTTGAGAATTTTGAAACACTATAGTCAGAGAGCTGGATTTAAAACACTAAAGGCATTTAAATAAAAAAAAAGTGTTAGCTCTCTGCATTACAGCCTCTGTACAGCAGAGGCTGTAGGGGCAGAATAATCATCGTAGGTGTGAGACGTCCACCAGCGTGCTCAGCAGAGTGAACATACTGAGCTCTAATGGTAGTGCCTACATACTTACTCACACGTACAAAGCAGGCGACTGTGTTTGTAAACAGCAGATGAAAGCTTGCCGTGAACTTGTTTATATTGAAGATTGTACAAAGAGCGCACCGTGTGTTTATTCACATGCGTGAAACGAAAATTTATAAGCAAGAAAACTGCAGAGTGAGCTTTTTCAGCAGAGAGAGCTCGTCGAAGCAAACTTATCATTAAGATCTACACAGCAGAATACAGCTTGTACGCCACGGTGAAAATATTAACAAAACATACTATGACACAGACTATAAAAAAAAATAAGAAAGCTAATAATGACTCAGCCAAGTAGGCTTGTAACAGTTCCTCACCCTGTCACGGTCATCTTGAACGGTCACCCTCTGAGTTAAAAAATTATCAAGAATTTAACTTACATAATTATGTAAGTTAAATTTTTACATATTCTTAAATTCTTTATATTCTTAAATAATTAAGAAAAATTCATATTCTTAAATTCTTACAATTCTTAAATTCGTGGCGTACAAGAAGAGTGAGATTAATTATAATTAATCCCACTCTTCCTTATGAACTGAGAGCTCTGCTCGATGACATATTTCTTCACAGTTTGCATCAAACCCTTATTCAAAACCAGCTTTACTACATTATTGAATGTGATACTGGAATGCCTAAATTCTTCAGGGACTTGGTCACACTGGAATTTGTGAACTGTGAATTTTGATAGCGTCTGCACTTCAATGAACAATCGATGGCGGTGTTTAAGGACGAAGATTACCGAGCAAAACTACCGTACCTTACTAAAAAATTAGGAAACTGTATATAAGACAAAATCGAATAATTTAGTATTCATAGGATCATATGTTTCACGCTACGTATTGAGATTGCATAATATAAATTATATAGCGCTTGTTAACTACAACATTGCTCGTAGAATTGTTATCTATATTAGTAAACACAATCGTCAATCAAGTAAAAATATATCAATAATACTAATAAGTTTCAAGCCCAAATCCGGAGAATGTGCAGGTCACTTCTTCAATCGACCGTTTTCAAAAACGATTCTCACGCGGTAGCCCTCCATACAGTACACGCACCATGGCAACTTATTTAATTGCAAAAATTATAGCATTCTCTGCAAACTTGGCACAGAAATATCAATAAAAATGTCAGGCAACTAAGAAAATTGGCGTTTTCAATGCATGTAATAGAAACGAAAATGTCATTACACGAAAATAGACTGCAATAAAGCAAATGCATCTTAATTTGCATGGTATTCTCCAGCATAATGCGAGTACAAGAGCAACCACCACTCCGTGGAAATGTTGAATGTTAAATACGTTCTCTTTCTGACGAGGGAATGTACAAACAATTATCAGTCTCTGGAATTGTGCATACTCTGCAGAATTAGTAACTCTGGTTTCCCCTCGAAGACGCACACATTAATTTCTGGAATTTCTCGACGCGCATATTAACTTCTGAAAATAATTTCCAGAACTATGCATACACTCTACGATTGTTAATTCTGGTCTCCCCAGAATTAACACGCAATTTAATTACGCAACTCAAGTAAGTACCCCCCATGATGAGAGCATGAGACGTCCGGCCGTTGCGAGCTGCCGTTCGCAGGGCTGGGAGGAGGAGCAGCTCTCGCGGCTCCGATACTGAAGCTTTTAAGGTCGGACAAGCACATCTTAAAATGAGATTTACGGCGGTGCTTTCAGTCGAGCTGTTTGGTGCTTGAGATGAAACAAACAACACGCCTGTCTTGAATTATGGGCTCTAGCTTATGCTCTCAGACAGATGGGCTCGCCTTGCCCCCAAACTAACGATGTTGGTGAGGGGGCCGACTGAGGAATAATTTTCTAGCTCAACATGAGTTATGGTCTACAGTGAAAGAAACAATGAATAAATCAGGCCAAGAAATGTGAAGCATTTTGTAATCACATACCCTGTTAATTCATCAATGAAATGTACATCCTTTGGTGAAATTTCCGTGGATTTGACACGGCTTTTGAAATGTATACGAGTATATAAAACATTTAATGGAAAGGTTATAAGATTATCCCTTCAACAGCGGGAGGTACAATTGTAGCAAACTCGCTCGCTAGCAACCATTTGGAGGCAATGCGACCATTTGGAAGCTATGCAATAATTTGGAAGCTATGCAACCATTTGGAGGCTAGCAACAATTTAGAGGCTATGCAACCATTTGGAGGCTATGCAACCATTTAGAGGTTAGCAACAATTTAGAGGCTATGCAACCAATTGGAGGCTATGCAAACATTTGGAGGCTATGCAACCATTTGGAGGCTATGCAACCATTTGAAGGCTATCTCGAGAAGCCTTTGCGTCGTGCGACACTGGCATTCGGAGAGGCTAGTCTCTCGTAAGGCTGGGACCTCATCTGGAAATTGAAATGAGCCATCGCGTGCGTGTTGACTAAATAGCTGAGTCTCCGTGAACACAGAAATGACTTCCTTATGGTTGTATACCAGACCTCCTGAATTTTGACGGATACGTGAAGCATGGGGTAAAAAGGATGCTTGGGGTTCGCAGTTTGACCAGCAGATAACCTCAAAACCTCTGCTGTTGCTGTACAACTGAGGCATATAATCCACACCTCTGCTGCAGCTGTACAACTGCGGCATATACTCCCCACCTCTGCTGCAGCTGTACGACTGAGGCCTATAATCCACACGTCTGCTGCAGCTGTACAACTGCGGCATATAATCCCCACCTCGGCTGCAGCTGTACAACTGCGGCATATAATCCACACCTCGGCTGCAGCTGTACAACTGAGGCATATAATCCACCCCTCCGCTGCAGCTGTATGACTGAGGCATATAATCGACACCTCTGCTGCAGCTGTACAACTGCGGCGTATACTCCACACCTCTGCTGCAGCTGTACAACTGACGCATATACTCCACACCTCTGCTGCAGCTGTACAACTGAGGCATATACTCCACACCTCTGCTACAGCTGTACAACTGCGGCGTATACTCCACACCTCCAATGTGCACACGCGTCGATGCGAGTGGCAGCTCTCTGAACTGAGGAGATGCGAGAGTACAGGGCAGCATTTCAGTTGGCTTGAAGGTGATACCAAAGCACAACTGCTGCCTCATACTTTCTGACTTTAATAGAGGAGGAGCAGTACAGGTACTTTTACGGGCTTGACACAAAAACATAAATTTCGTAACGCATCGCGTGTAAGTGTGCCGGGGATATTTCGCTTCTACCAATTCGATATAAACGCTAGAATTTGAAATTGTTCATCCGGAAACGTCGGAAATGAAAATTCACAATTTTATTTACACGAATGTTTAGTCTTTCTTCAATTCATCCTTCCTATTCAAGGAAAGTTCGTTGATATGAATACAGTCACATACAGTGCAGTCAGCCATTCTGTAAGCTCAGTTCGCAAACCATGCCACATTTACCGCGTTGATTAGCAATTACTCGTTAGGAACAGCATGGAGTGATACTGAGTCTGTTATCTTAGCAAGTCGAACACATCCTGTCGCAGCCGCTGGTCGCATGACCCCCACACCCCGCGGCGTGTCACACCTGGCGCTCCCATCCATACTGCTGTCAACGCTCGTGTACGGGCACACATCAGTCTCTGTCAGTGCTCTACTTAGCTCTGTTCGCTCCACATCCATTTGGTCACATCCACTCTACGCAGCCATTTGCTCCACATCCACTCTACACAGCCATTTGTTTCACATCCACTCTATTCAGCCATTTGTTCCACATCCACTCTACGCATCCATTTGCTCTACATCCACTCTACACACCCATTTGATCCACATCCACTCTACACAGCCATTTGTTTCACATTCACTCTACGCATCCATTTGATCCACATGTGCTCACATCAGTCATTCACAATAAGAAGTTTTAATTCAACTTCCACAATTAATTTTAAGGCTGTAGTCTTACTGTTTGAAAATTCGATTTCACCATGCTTTGTATGTGACTCATTTCGGAATAACGATTTTTCTTTCTTTCTCTGGCAGAGCTCCACTTGCCGAGCCACTCCTGCTCCATCTGCGTTGGCAAAAGGAGCTCTGTCATCCACCAACATCCTGCTGCAATCTGCTTTAATGTGACACTGCTCACCACCCCCTGCTGGCCTGTCACCACACTGACCAGCCTTCACCACTCACCATCAGCAGCCATCACGAAGATCTTACCATTAGTTCAGGATATTTTCCATTAACTCGCGGGTATTCAAGGGCCAATAGTTGTACTTTTTTTCGACAACGTAAATCTGTAGCCTGCTGACCAACTCCGTGTCACCTGCTGACTGACTCCGTGTCACCTGCTGACCGACTCTGTGTCACCTGCCCACCTGTACTAGTCACATACTCACCATCACTGTCGGGTTAACATGTTCATCCAACAATGAATTAAGGGTGTTCACTGTCAACCAGCACATAAATTCATACTACCAACACCCTCCATCAAAAGTCCACACCTACTCCCAACCTCGACCTGGATGCACTCGTGTCAACTTGCTACCCTGTGTCAACAACCTGACTTCACCTATGTACAACCAACTTCCTTCCACCAACAACCACCAGATTGTGGCCTACCACCAACTTCCTTCCACCAACAACCACCAGATTGTGACCTACTACCAACGGGTTGTAGCGCTGGATGATGAAGGCCTACCGACTGCCTCCTGTTCCTATTATTTATGCGAACTCAATCATCTTCAATAGTTAGTGTCTGAAATCCCACAGAATCATCAGTCAAAACCAACTTCTCCTCCCGCACCAATTATGTGTCATTTCATACCACAATTCGGTAAAGAGACACCTTGCGAATACCGGTGACATCAAAGCTACCTTCAACCTCCCGACTTCACTCACCAATTCTCCACAAATCCCACCACGAGCCCTCGACCAACCAGAAACCTGTCAGTGCTCCACCGCGCTGTCACCACACTTCACGTGGTGGTGGCCACGCACAACGCAAGTGTCACCAGAATCACTATTTATTTGCAGCGCTACGTGCGAGAGAACGCTGGGCTTGTGATTGATCAGGCAGGAAGCTCAGCGACGCTCGACTGAGTCACGGTAGTCACCAAGGCCGCTAATGTGCGATTCTTATTGTTATGTGCGGTTGCCAATATCGATACCTCACCGCTGAGACTGGCTGGCTAGCCCACAATGTATAATGGCTCATAAACGTGTACGTGTGTAGGAAGCGTCTGCCATCTTCTGGGTCTCGCTCGTAAAGATTTATTAGTCCACGTGATAACGACGCTCGCAATGCGCTCTTCGAAAATAATTGTCTCGCACACAAGATTATGGGCTGTAGTCCATAGTTGTTTTCCATGTAGTATGGCTATAAATCACTGCAATAGGGACCAACTTCAGGAAGAAACTGTGTTTGCACTTCCACACACGCAAATTACGGTGCGATCGTCGGCAGATCAGGAGCTGGGGCCTCATTTTTTCCAAACATGTGCAGATCTAAAGGCTCCGAGCGACAGACGCTGCAGTGCGGAGGAAAGAGACGTCATGCGGCACACCAGTAATTTTAAAAACTGACAGTCAGACTCCTATCCGATGTAAACATCT
>VOMN01078746.1:0-16402 GCA_014899125.1 Orchestia grillus | reverse complement strand
CTAATTATTCCTTGATTTGTTTAACTCCTTAGTACAATTAATTCTTTCTTGATTTATTCAACTCCTTAGTACAACTAATTATTCATTGATTCGTCCAACACCTTAAGACAGTTTCAACTCTGTGTTGTTGGAATGCTAAGTTCGATATTTTCACATATATTTTACGGCAATTTTGCTCTAAATCCACACTTAATTAAATATTTTTGTGCGTCAAGATCTATTTTAAATTCGTTCATAACATTCCGTTTTCATATATTCCTTCGCTAAGCTCCCTCCCAATAAACGGATTGCATCACTCTTTGAACTCTTATATTTCATCAGCATTGATCATTCATTTATCATCACGCCAGCCCTCTAGAGCCCATCGCCGTTGTTTTACCGAAGATGAAGAAGCTCGCATCGCCCTTTCAAACTGTGAACAATTTTTTAGCCGCGCGCCATTATTTTAAGCGTCAGATTTTCAGCACGCGTCTCATTTGACGTGTGCGCGGCCGTGCTCCGTCGTGCGGACGCGCTTCCGACGTCCGGCGTATCGGAGCGATGATCGTGCGAACGAATTTCCGCTCCTCCAGGGAACGGAGCTGCTCTTAAAAGTCAGTTTGTTATTGTAACCCAAAAAAAAGACGCACTCATGCTCTAGTTTGCTCTGGGGTGTGAGGAGAGGGGAGGGGGGAGGAGGGTGGTGAACCCAGAGGGCAATGTTGAAAAAAAGAGACTCGTTATCGTGTGTGCCTTGTCAAGTTGAATTTTACATAACATTGACCACTAGGTTTGTGTTCATCGTTTACTACCTATATTCCCTAATGCATGATTTCTATAAAATAAAACAATAAATCGTAATTATAAGCAAATTTTCACGCGTTTCTTCACTTTTGCATGTATAGTTTCTACTCTGTACTTGTTCACGCTGCTTGTGGTCAATGTTCATTTTGATGAACTGAAATCATCCCTACAATCTTTCGTTTCATATTCATACATTTTTCCCTATTCTACATCTATCATCAACCGATATATTTCATAAAAACGAATACGACCAAGTTGCAATTATACCTCCAATATCCCATGGGAAAGATTTTCACCGTTGAAATCATTTCTCCATCGAACTCGAACACCACCGGCACGCAATAAGGAAGCCCCCAATTGAAATGATACAACACATTTATCTTTAGCATTCGATCGTACGTCACGGAGTACTGAAGGAAGAGCAACAGTTCTTAATATGGTGTCCATTGTGCGCCCATTGGGTTCGATTGGGCAGTTGTAGCAGCGAGTTCTGTTGCGTGGGTTGATGAGTGAGCGAGTGGCACTGTGTGGAGTGCGTGATGAGCGTTTGCTGACAGAGCATGTGAAAAATTCGAGGCAAGTCCGAATGAAATTAGCTGTTGCTGAGACGATCAGAGTCACATAAATTGTTTATTAAAGTCAATGGAAAAATTTAGTTTCATCCGGTGATGTTTCTTTATTTCTTCCATTCTGTAATAATTAATGCTTAACTTTCTACGACTAGCGCAGCTTATATTTTATTGCACGTCTGATTCTCCGAAACTAAAGTTTCACACACTTTGTAAAGTTCCCAATCATTTTTCATTTCAATCAATGAACTATGTTCATAAAATTAACTACACGAGTTTTAAGTGCCCTACTAAATCGTGTGCATAATCCAAAGTAGCTCTACACTCAATAAATCCTTCGTGCCCGAGCTTCATCAGCATTTGCTGATTGTCTGATGCATCATAATTAGTAAGAGCTTTACTTCGCGATTATGTGACTTTAATAACTATGCTAGAAAAACATTTAATAAGGATGGAGTTTAATATTTCAGCAAGATAAGGGTTAGAAAATCTTGAGCCCATGCGGTGATGTGTTATGCGAGACTGCATGGGAATGTCGACGAATGTCTGCAGCTGTCATGTACTGCAGCCGAACATTGCATAAAAATAAATAAAGTGGAAGAAAATTTTTCTCCAATGTAGTTACCTGAAATTATGGCAATTGCCATTTACCGAACCCATCTCTATCTAAGAAACGCACTACTACTACATCCACTTCTACTACTGTTTCTACTTCTACTACTCTATCTACTTTTACTCCTACTACCGCTACTTGAAAAAGTATCTCACCCCTCCAATAAGACGCTTGCAGAAGTCAAAGGGAATCAACCCATTGATTTTGAACCCAGTTCGCGGCGCCTGAGGGCACCAGCGCTTGAGAGCGACTCTGCCGCAGGCGTTCCTTATGGAAATAAGGCGACCCCGTGCCCTTAAGACAAACTAGGGCTGTTCTTGGACTTGGTACGAGACTCGGTGGCCCTGTGGGGGAGGAAGGAAGGGGAGGGGAAGAGAGCCTCAAGGCTGAGGCAGGGCTAGAGTGTATGGAGGGGTTGAATATACTGCACTGAAACCCGGGACATTTTATCACAAGACTCTGGGATCGGGAAATTTTTGGAGTCCGTGAACCGTTTTGTTGAATATTTCACCAAGTGGTAATTGCTTTCATGAGCGTCATTTGAAATTTTAATGAAGTTTCGGGGATTCAGCATATCTGTCTTACAAACTGTGTTGGATCGGCCGCCTGTTTTCAGCTTTCAATAAGGCATGCAGAAATATAAAGTGGACTCATTTAAAAAAAAATCGAACGGAGTTGATACAAACAGAAACTGCTCGTGTTAAGCCTCACCCCTCAAATTCTTCATCTTCTCAGAAAAATAGCTGTTAAGTTGGGCAAACTGCGACATTTTTCCGTTCTGGTTCTGAACTGACGGTCCCTGCTCCTTTACGGCACCAGTACTATTCTTTGCGTCGCCGGCTGCTGGCTGTCAGCTGATCAACTCCTATAAATTGTGTTACTCGCATCCACTGTATCTCCTACTTGAGTAATTATAAATGAGGTATTTAATCCATCTCTCTTATGTGCTATTTTCGTCGGTTTGTTTCTCTGCATAAATCAACAAAGTTTCTGCTTTATGTCTCACTTTTAATTGATTTAGTTCAAGCATTATAATTTTACAGTAAGAATTCGATTTTTCATTCCTGACAATATTTCAACGTTGTTTAGGGGAATCGTTTTGTGTTCTCTATCACAACTATTTACTTTCCTGTGCGAGTTATTTTCCTGTGCCAGTTATTTTCCTGTGCCAGTTATTTTCCTGTGCCAGTTATTTTCCTGTGCCAGTTATTTTCCTGTGCCAGTTATTTTCCTGTGCCAGTTATTTTCCTGTGCCAGTTATTTTCCTGTGCCAGTTATTTTCATTTGTCAAGTTATTTTCATGTGTCAGGTATTTTCATGTCAGTTATTTTCATGTGTCAGTTATTTTCATGTGTCAGTTATTTTCATGTCAGTTATTTTCATGTGTCAGTTATTTTCCCGCAGTCGTTGTTTTCCCGCAGTCAGTTGTTTTCCCGAGTCAGTTGTTTTCCCGAAGTCAGTTGTTTTCCCGAGTCAGGTATTTTGCTCAACACCCTTCGTTTTTCCCGCCAGGTTGCACGGCCCCTGTCCATGAAGAAGGACGGCATCCAAACCCGCAACAGAAAATTGAGCGCCAAGAAGAAGAAGAAAACCATGATAGGTTTTCCGGACATGCTGCGCTGCGATAAAAATGGTACGCCAAACGGAGCTTTCTCCGGTTTTGGTGGTCATGGTGGCTACAACATGTACACCATGTATGGAAACCAGCATATAGCTGCTGCAGCTGTAGCTGCCGCTGCTGCTGCCAGCTCTTCTTCCATGGCTGGAGGGCTTATGGGGCCGGGGGGTCAGGGGGCCTACCATGGCCACCAGCACCACCCGGGGATGCATGGTATGTCGGGGCTCGGTCTCCCCAGCGCATCCCCAGCTGGGGGTGCACCCATGGGCCTAGGAGGGGGATTTTGTACCGTAGGAGCCTAGTTTCCAACGGAACGAATGGGAATCTAAAGTAGGCGAAGTTTTCTTCTATTCCTAGCAAGAATTTACACGAAAGTTTAGCCTCCGAGCCTACGCCTCATACCTCGGTTCAGGTGCAGCCCCCCCCAGCCCTAACTAGGCTTCTCAACAGAGGTACCTCTCGACGTCGTCATGTGTCGTACTCATTTCTTGCACGGTTTGATTTGTGTTCAGAAGTTTTTGTTACTTAGATTCGAAATAAGTGATCCTGAAATGATGAACTGAAAAATTCTGTCTGCGCGTGAGTGGAAAGTGTTTCTAATGAACTGAAGGGACTACAACCAAAAAACTCAAGTGAACGGCACTAATTTCCTGGTGTGATAAGCGAACAGATTTGCTTCAGATGCGAGTCTTCCCGTATGAGCAGTGCTATTTAGGCCATCATAATTATTTTCCTCTTTGGACGAACTTTAATATTGCAAATTTGCGAGGAAAAATGGTGAACTTGATGACCCGGATGTGTTCGTGAGAATTCAGCTGTGCCACCGGAATGAGACCTGCATAATAATTTATGAGCCTAAAACTTGCTGATTTATACATATATGTATGAGCTTAGGAGTTTAACTGAGCTGAAATGAGTATTTTTTAGAAATTCGCTACCCAAGTAAGCATTTGTGTTACGGAGTCTAACCCTCACTTTAATTAAATAGCAGCGAGTTCAGATATTCAAGGTCACAGTGGGTATAGATTTTATGTACGAAAGACACCAAGTACCTTTTCCATGCTCTCATATTTTGTTCTACGTCTCTAATTGGGGCCGAGAACTTCGAGCTCCAAAACTTCAGTGAACCATTTGTGTAAAATTCATTGCACTCAACGTGCCCAATTCAGGATAGAACGATACAGTCAGAGTTGGGGCCTTTACTCCGCGTAAGATATATCTCGAGTTTGAAAAATCCATAGAGCTCTGACTTGCCGAATTAAAGATGAATAAATTAATACTTTTTTCAAAAAACAAAAATTTATTTCAAACGAGTGAGCTTGAGTTTTTCCTTTCTCTATTTTCTCACCTATCTACGTACTCCAGAAGCACCTCACAGGCCATGAGCAAATGTGTATGACTAGAAGTAGTCTACTTTGAACGTCGAAATTTCCACGCACCCTCCATAATATCCTTTAACTTGAGTTTTGTTATGTACGTACAACATCTTCTAGGAAGTGACAGTATTTTAAATATTTTGTAAAATATTGAAAGCAGAAGGAATTCCAACGGAACAAAGTTTTGTTTTAAGATCAGGTACAATGAACTCGTATTATAGGTAGCTACCTAATTTATTACCTCTGCAAATTCAGTTTGTGTATTGTTGTGGTGTTAGGACCTTAATATGATATGAATAAGGCCATTTGAGGTTCAGCTGTGAAAATGTGCGTTTTTGATCATGTCTAAACAGAAAAAACCGTGGTGATTCTTCGGTGTCTTTTACGAATTTCCTGCCACTTTGTAGAGTAAGTCAAAAGTTGTGAACCTGAACAGAGAACCAGGGGTGAGCAGGGGCCCCAGCCTTCTCAAGCTAACTTGTTGTACATAGTTAGAGGCTTTCTATTGAAAATATTCGTTTTGTACCGCCTTCTTAAACTAGGGTTCTTATACGATGTACATGATATGTATACTGGTGCATAGCATAGGATAATGTGTAAAATAGTAAGTTTTAAGAACCTTATTGCATCAATGCCCGGTTGTTGAACAGTATTTTCTGCGTAAAGCGTTTCCTTAAAAAAGGTAATTCGCAGCTCTAATTTGACGATTTTGTTCCATTGTGCTCTTTTTAGTAATATTGAGCTCTTTTTGACGCTTTCTCTGAGGTTGTTTTAACGCTCTCTCTGATTCATTAAGGAAATATTTTTCTGACAATTTTGATTCATGTGAAGAGAGGAATAGAAGACTCCATCACTGGGCGGATTTGTACGACACTTGTTAGAACTTTCAGAGGTACAGAAAAATTGAAATTATTCCACGAATGCTTAAAATCTTAGAGAAGAATTTAGCTCTGTACGCAATCGGTGAATCATCATTGACCGTTGGTCCTTTAGTTCCATATTTTTCCAATTTGAACTAATATAGAATCACCATTTTTGAAGCACTGCCAAACGCCAGAGCGACGCGGAGTGGTTCATCAAAGAATTAAATCTTTCGCAGTTGCCGTAAGGCAATACGCATCTCCCCACACAAAAACTATCCTTTCCTACCCTATGGCTTAACTATTTGATTTTTTATATCTTTAAAGTTCGTACCCACTCTTCTCGTGTAATTCTGAACTTTCTTTAGAAAAATGTTTTTTTACGCGCTGTTCCAAAGGATGCTAAGGACATGAGTACGCTGGCTGTAGTCTCTTCCAGACGTAGTAAACTAGGTTTTAAAATCCAATCTATACCACAGGGTAGTCGCCTGTTAACTTTACCTGCTGTGCACCACCATACACACTTCAATCACGACTCGTTATTGACAAGGCTTTAGCTCCTGAGCGCCTGCAGGCAAACGTCAATATTGAAAATATCGTAGGATTTGGTTACACTCTTCTCACTCGCCTTAGATCCTGGTTGAATCTCCGAGTCGAAATCATTATTGGTATAAATACATTCGTTGTCAGCACATTTGCTTCCCTCCGATATTTCCGCCCATGTTCTAACAGTAATTATAAACTAGTCCTTATTGCTCGAATAATGAGGTTGAATGTTATTGATTGGTACAATCGGTCTTCTGTTGTTGTGTGCTACCGAGGGCCATTGCCGAGAGAGTGTAATTCTGGTAAAATATTCTTTCAATTATGAGCTGATGTTTCATATATATTGATATGTGTATTTGAGGTCATTTGTAAAATTTAGACTTGGGAGCTGGAGAGAATTTTGGTCGGACTGTTCCACTAGCAGGACTTTTCGGAAATGCTTTTTTGGCCGAGATTGCTTTTGGTCGGTGTTCTGTTGAAGGTAATGGTCGGTGTACTTTTACGGTAATACGTCGAGGATAATGTAAGTGCACGTGTAATTTAATTTATTCAACTCTTCTGTTAATGCAAACCCTCATGCACCCCTTATATAAGAGCACATTTTTTTCATTTTTGCACTTTGATGAACGACCTCAAACGCTGCAAGGCCTAACCCTCTATATCTACTTACTTGCTGGTTTTCTGATTGAAGCTTTTATAACATTATTTCTTCTGAGCATGGAGGTACATGAAGTTAGTGTGCCATATACTCTAAACTATATAAACTCTAAACTAAATCCACGCAAAGCTACCGCCACAAGTTCTATGGAACCAAAATAATTGAAGGCGTCGCCTAAAACTCCGTGATATTGTGTGTGTAGACAGGTATTGAAGAATCATTTTCACGCTTTTTTCAGACTGTTTTACAAAATCTGATTACAAATTTTAAGCGTATTTAAACTTTGACTTGCTGCTTTTTGTACACTAGGACATGCGTCGCAAGCTCATTCACAAGTAATTGAAGTAGGATGTTATTTACCCTCCACGCTGAATTACAAAATGGTCGTTGCTAGCTCATTTTTGTATATTTACTAGCAAAATTTCATTCAGCTCGAATTTCATTTTGCTCAGATAGTCTTCTTCGCACCCCCCTAACGCTGCATCTCCTAAGCATAGTTTTCTCCGCACCTCCCTAACGCTGCATCTCCTTAGCATAGCCTTCACCGCACCTCCCTAACGCTGCATCTCCTTAGCATAGTCTTCACCGCAACTCCCTGACGCTGCATCTCCTTAGCATAGTCTGCACCGCACCTCCCTAACGCTGCATCTCCTTAGCATAGTCTTCAAAGTTGAACAATTCCTCTTTCCGCATGATTTATTTATTTGAATCCTTTTATAATTTTTATTCATTTGTTGGTTCTTTTGTTTCTTCTTTCTCAGATACAAACCAAGGTAATGTATTACGGGAATTAAAATTTCTTCAAATGGCGGGCCCATCTCAGCAAATGGCAGGCCCATCGCATCAAGTGGCAGGCCCATCGCATCAAGTGGCAGNTCAAATGGCTGGCCCATCGCATCAAATGGCTGGCCCATCGCATCAATTGGCTGGCCCATCGCATCAATTGGCTGGCCCATCGCATCAAATGGCTGACCCATCCCATCAAATGGCGGGCCCATTCCATCAAATGGAAGGCCCATTCCATCAAATGTCCCGCCCATTTCATCCTTCCAATGGATTAGAATATCAATCGACTAGATTACCAAATCAATCGACTAGATTACCAAATCAATCGACGAGATTACCAAATCAATCCAGATGATTTTTACATCAAGCTAACTTTTCATCCAGTCAATCTAACGTGTCACCGCGAAGACGCCCTTCGGCGCCGTGAAGACGCCCTTCGGCGCCGTGAAGACGCCCTTCAGCGCCGTGAAGACGCCCTTCAGCGCAGTGAAGACGCCCTTCAGCGCAGTGAAGACGCCCGTCACTGCAGTGAAGACGCCCGTCACTGCAGTGAAGACGCCCTTCAGCGCCGCGAAGACGCCCTTCACAGCAGTTGATCAGTCTTCTGACTGCAACAAGTCACGGCATGACGGTGTGCCACGCATAATTCTAAGATGGATTTTACCGAGGAAAGTACTGCTCGGATTCGTACCAGAAGTCCGATGAAATCCGTCGCCATCGCTTAGCTTTGCGGGCCTCGAATTGAAACGAATCTTCAACTTACGACGCTTTTCTTCAAGTGCTACCCTCACTGCTCCACACAAACCCCGCTGGTCATGTGCGTCACGGCCGACACTTTCCTATTATAGGGCACCTCTCAGGCGCCTTCACGTGGTGGGAGATCCTGTTGGCGGCCGACATAGAGACTCTGTAACACTCGCGAACTGGATCGGACCATGGAACACCTTTTGGTTGAAGCATTTTAAGTCGTCAACGAAAAGGAATTTTTATCTCTGCATCACGGCGACATCGCGGGTGCTGCGGCAAAACCGATTAGCATGATTCCATCGCTCTTTTTTACGTCCATGTTTGTCCTAATTTTTGCCTGAAAACTGCTCGATGAAATTTTTTAGCTCTGGTAGACGCTTTACTAACACTCGCATATTTTAATTCCTTGCCTGAAAATAACCGCACCCTCTCTCACTTCTTTTTCCTTCTCATCTTTAGTTTCCTCTTGGGCTTGGGTACTTCTGTGAAAATTAAGTTTCACCATTCGTTGGTATTCATCAGAAATCTTTGTGCGTCGGTGAGACAACCTCGGATATTTGAGGGTCCTCTTCTCTCTGGCTCCCCCATGTCCAATTTGGCTCCAATGAACAGCCAAATCGAAATGATCTTGTGTATCAGCAAATGTGATGGGTTCGGATTTAAAAAATTATTAATCGATGATATTTTCGATTTGGTACCCGCAGTATCTGACGATGACACAGAACGACTGGTATGTAGTGCGTCACTACTAAACTTAGATTGCGCATTGACTGCTCTCCGCCAACTGAGTCGCCGTTCTTGTTTGCAAATCTGGTGTGGGCCAGCGTGCTAACTGGCTTGCTGATCTTGTGTGATTTTTGTCTTGTCTTGAAAGCTGAGAAACGAATGCTGGCGGGTCCTCACCCAGCCAAGTCGTAAATAAATACTTATTTTCGAGTCTTTTTGAGTATTTAAATCGCAGCCCCCGTGTAACGCCCAATTTCATTTAACTTCATTTAAAGGATAATTTCGGCTCTCGAGACACGCATTTACGACAACCCTCTCGTACTCTAATGTTCATTTTTTGAAGATGTACTTAAGCCATTATTTTCTATTATAAAGTTTTTGATTGCGTCATCGTTTATTTGATAGAAATTATGTTAAAATACGTAAGGAGCTCCTGAACTTGCAGTCGTTTTGTGTCGATGATTTAATGTTTGTGAAGTTCTTGCAGTACCATTTATGTGTTTAGGACGAGCAGCGCTATATGAACGATCTTTATGAATCTTGTATAGGATGCGTTGTTTTTGAGCGGGCATGGCATTGGCAGCCAATGAAAACTCATCGTGCGAACCAAAATTCCGTTCCTATACTCCTGCTGAATTAAGGTGGAAGTTGTAAATTTAAGCGGCCTTTGTCTGAATGAATGAATAGACAGGAAGACGCTTTCTCTCTGCTGCCTGCAGGTTGTGGTAGCGCTTCCGAACACTTCGAATCATTTTGTTTCAAGCCATAGAAAATAACTAGTGCTCAATTAACGAGTGCGATTTGTTGTTCTACGTAAGCCTGAGTCGAAACTGTATGAAATGGTATTCAGAACGTGTTCGAATCGACGCTTGTTAGGAAAAGTGGAGACTTCGAAATTAGACAGGCTTTGGCATTTAGTGTATGTAGCTAAATTTGTTCATTCTGTAAAAGCAATTTGTTATTGTATTCAATGTTTGAAATGAGCATGAAAATGCCGACAAAACCGTCATTGTAAAAATTGCGTAGGTTAATTTTTGTTGTGGGACTTGTAATCGGGTGGAATTCCTTACTAGTATGAGTACACAAATTCGTGTCCGTGTAAATTTGTGTTCGTGCAATACTCGCATCACCGACAACGACGATGGGCTGCTGTAGCACGCTGCACCATCGTGCACTGTGCACCTCAGCAGTGCAGCGCCGCGCACTGCGCCGCCTCGATCGTGTCAGGTGTTGAGAGGTCATTGCGGAACTTGCCTACTTCTGACGCGATTCCTCGACGGCACTTCAAATTAAAGTTGCCTGTGTACATAAAATGTTCTTTAATTTTATAAAGTTGTTGCCAATTAACAAATAGAAGTAAGAAAGAGAGGAGTGGCAGAGCCATGTGAGCTGTATTTATCAACTAAGCACTAAAGTTCATATCTAGTAATTTACATAATTTACGCTCGCTTAATTGGCGTGACAGTTGCTGTAATTCATACCTGATGACTATTTTAAGTTATGCCATGTTTTAATGACTTCAATTTAAAATTTTGATTTCGATATTGTTGCGTGAAAAGTGCTTACCTTAGCGTCCACCATTATAGCTCCGCATTCCTCTCGGCAAAATGTGATATTAGGTGTAATATTCATAATATTTTTACCACTAACCTATCCTAAGTGGAGAAATGTCCATGGAACGTGTAGAGGTAGCAAGGACCTTTTTAGATAAATAATGTTTCTTCGTATTGAGAACCTTCGATACCATTGTACATTACGCGATTTTTTTTCCTTGTTAGTTTGTTTGCAATGGAACACTGAACTTTGATACTCCGCCGTGTTTTATTGGCCTCTTCCTCTTATGTGTTTAGGACGAGCAGCGCGATAAGAACTTAAGATTCATAAGAACGATCTTTATGAATCTTGCAACTTACAACATCAACTTGTTTACAACTTATTTCAACGTATTTACTTGTTAACTACGACTTACAATATCACTGAATTGAACGGGGCCGTGTGTGGCAGCGGCGCACGTGGAGGTAAAAGACTGGCCTCAAAGTCAGAATGACTTGGTCAATGTTCCCAGATTTGAACGAACTCATCAGGACTGGAAGCAGATCCGTGCGGGTCTGACGACAATCCAAAATTCGTCAAAATTGGTGCTCGAAAACGGGTATCAAATGGAAGGGTTAGCATCATACGTCATCCCATTGGGGCCACGCCACGCTCATTGGGGAAATATCCCCTCTATTGGGAATACTTCACTCCCATCGGAGACACGTCACCCCCATTTGGGACACGATACCCCACTGAGAACACGTCACCCTCCACTGGGGACACGTCACNGTCCCCCCCATCGGAGACACGTCACCCCCATCGGAGACACGTCACCCCACTGGGGACACGTCACCCCACTGGGGACATTACTCCGTGTCCAAAGCGGCAATGAAGAAGTTAAGAACGTCGGGCAGGGTCGCACTAACGGCTGCTGAAGTCGTCCCAAAGACCAGTGATTTCCACCAGCAGTTACCTAGCGGAACACAGTTGAAGGTCTGTTCTGCACCCCCACAATTGTGCCCCGTTTGTCACTGAGCTCCTCGCCATCACCGACAGCCCATCATTTCACACTTCCCTCAACTCGACGCGAAAGCGTTCTCGACTGGTAGATGTCCTCGCGTTCTCGACTGGTAGATGTCCTCGCGTTAGCTGCCTGCATTCTAACTGCTCAACTGTTCCACGACGTGAAATTTCAACGTTTTGACTGTGCAGGATACGAGGCCATCGAGTTACGAAATTGAATGTAACCCCACTGTTCAAGGAGTTTAATTTCATGAATTTATTTCAGTAAAATTTTTGCATAGTTGGTCGTGCGAATACTGTGGACGCACAAATTTTTCCAGCATGTAATTTGAAGCGTGATAAAAATAACCACCTAATTTCCAGTTACCTTTACACGTCTATTTTGATGTTCACACGCAGGTAAACGATTTGACTTGACGCAAATATGACAAGTTCTCTGAAATTATTGTGAAGTATGAAAGCCTCTAATGTCGTGGACGTTTTCACAAACGTAAAAATAATTACAGTACGGCAACAAAAATCCAAGGGAATCGTAAATTTTGCGAGGCGTCTTTACAAATAATCACGAACCAGTTTTCAAAAGCGATTTACAAATATTAAAAAGTTGAGTTAGGATAGCGTGAAGGTATTTTAGGATATAAGAAACATTTTAAATTACTTATGAGAAAAGAGACTCCATCGCTAAGCAGAAGCAAGCCTCCAATGCTTGCTCTAATTGAGCCAATATCTGAAGTGCTAGAATCAAATATTTTCAATGACGTTTTGCGTCGGACACATAAACGCCGACTAGGCTTCATCCTTTTCTTCATCTCAATGATGTCAACTTTTTGCTCTTCTAAGCCAACTTTAATTTATCAACCACCTCGGTTTCTCCTCTCTGTCCAGGTTTAGGTAACATATACAACCATCTGACTGCACCGGTCAACAAAAGTTTTACCAAATCTAATGACGGAAAAGAAAAAGGTTTTCTAAGACGACTGCTGTCATGCCAATGCAGGATCTATATTTGTATCATGCATATTCGTAAGAGCACAACCTGCAGATTACAGTGAAAGAATTGACTGGTCAATATGATCAGTGAGAGGATTGACTGGATCTATCACTCAACTTTTTAGTATGTTATGCGAGTCGACACAAAATTTCAAGACCCGCTCTCATTCTCTCGCCTTCTAGCAAATTTCTTGTCTTAACTCGTCTCCGCTCTTCAATGTTCATAATTCTATGTTTTTAAATGATGAACTTTGATTAATTCAATTTACCTTCCTATATTATTCACGCTGGACAGAGCAATTATACGTCTTACGTACTATATAATGTTGAAAAGAGTTGACGAAAAGATAATCTGGAACATTTAATTTTACGTACAATATTCAACACGTTGAAACAAGCTAGCGCAGAGATCATCTGGAGCACTGATTATATCTGTATATAATTATAAGCTCAAGCTAAATGTGCGTACGTCTCAGGTGAAAAATGAGGTTAAACTTACGAGTACATTGGATGAATTATCCATTGCAAAGAGGAAAAGTGCACCAAAATAATTCGAATAAACCGATTAACGTTGACACGCAACACATGTTCAGCACTCATTTCTTACATGCAAAGAAGAATTAAAATCAATCCAGCGCTGTTGAAATGCCTTTCAGTGAATACATTTTTACTTCAATACTGTTCAATCTGAAAGACATAAAACCTAAGCTTCCATATTCAGTTTTACCAACTTCACAGAAGCGTAAAAATATGCATTTCTATGCCTTATCATGCAAAACTTCACATCCTGCAGAGGAAGCAACAGCAACTCTCAGAAGTCAGATTCATGTTTTCGAGAAAATTCTTGAGCCAACACATGAAACGTACTTGTTGCCTTGCATCCTGATTTTGTGATTTTGGAAGCGGAAACCATTAGAAAATATCTGCAGAATTCTAAAGTCCCACGTAAAATAACAATGAGACTATTAATTTTTAATTGAATTTCAAGAGAAATTCACGCATTTAGCACCACACTATCAGAAGATAGCGTCCGATGGAGAACACATGAAGGTCCTTAAAAAAGCTAAATGAAGATATTTAAAATGATCGGGAGCAAAGATTGGACCAGACTTGAGTCACTTCCGTCGCTTCTGGGTGTTGAAAATCACATTGTAATCATTGTACATTCGTCCAAAAACTCCACAACAACTAGCAAAATATTTCAAACGCAAAAAAACTATTCAGTTGACAAAAAATATTGACCTAAAGAGTATTATACAATTTTATCAACAACCTCCAATCTATTTCCATGGAAATCGAACTGCCATTTGAGTTTAAAGAATTAGGCTTCAAGAATAAAATCGTCGTTTGATTAGTTCACTAATGGGAGTTACGAATAAACTTTGCTCGTATCGCCCATGTCCTTTTTTCCGCTGAGAGATAGCTATAAATTACTCAAAACGGCATTCCCTATAGCCAGAAATAGCTATGAAACGTTGATGACCCCTAAGATTCTACAAGAAACTTACATCATGAGAAGTCGACGCATTGTTTCGTCCTTGCACGTCGTCCTCGAGTTAATTTTCTTTCAATTCCGTGATGCCAACACAAGCTGTTCCTCGGCCAGTGGGCAGGGGTCGCATCGGATAAGGACGGACGGACTGCCACAAGAACTCGCCGTCTTGTGGTCTCGAGGTAGTATCGAAGTCTTGAGGTCTCGAGGTAGCATCGAAGTCTTGAGGTCTCGAGGTAGCATCGAAGTCTTGAGGTCTCGAGGTAGCATCGAAGTCTTTAGCCCTGGTAGGGATTCCAGATACAAAAAATTAAACAATATACTAAACATTAGGAGGTCTTGAATGGCTATGACGCATGTCACCACTAGGTCAACAAGTCTATAATGCATGGCATGACATATGCACGTCCAAATAAAAAATGAGCGTGGTAAGGGTCCATTTCGTCATCCATAATACAAATGTCAAAGACATAGTACCTCGTGCATGCCAAAATTCTACAAAATATGTTGTAAAATCTTTCTCGTATGCATATCGATCTGATGTCCTTCGTTTTGTACTCTGGTACAAAGTGCTGCCCCAGAGCATAAAATTTACAGAGCGACAGCATTATTCTTCCCTCGTGCTAGGTTTAATTTCGAGTGAAGTTCGAATTACAATAGTAGATGAAAAATAATAAATTCAATTTATCGACTTCAACAAAGAAGCATTATTCGATTCATAAAGTACGCGCTATATATCACATAACACATCAAGTTAAAAATCCATGTTCTCTGGAATCAGCCGTAACTTTTTCTCCTCGTTAGAAAATATCAAGCCTGAAATAATTTTTAGACGAAATGTAACAAGGTCCGGTCTTTCATCAGCGATCTTCATATGAACAGATATTATTTATGTAGATGAAGTCATTATAGTCAGGATTGTTGTTCGGCAACAGGAAATGGCGGCAGTAAAGCTTGGCAGGTAATTACCACTCCACCAACACCTTCTCCAAGGCAGTAGCAGTTCCTCTGCACCGACTGCACACACCTGCAGCAACTGTATAATGGTGCTCCAACAGCACTTTCGTTGTGCAGACTACACACACCTGCAGCAACTAATGGTGCTCCAGCACTTTCGTTGTGCAGACTACACACACCTGCAGCAACTAATGGTGCTCCAGCACTTTCGTTGTGCAGACTACACACACCTGCAGCAACTAATGGTGCTCCAGCACTTTCGTTGTGCAGACTACACACACCTGCAGCAACTAATGGTGCTCCAGCACTTTCGTTGTGCAGACTACACACACCTGCAGCAACTAATGGTGCTCCAACACTTTCGTTGTGCAGACTACACACACCTGCAGCAACTAATGGTGCTCCAGTACCATTAGTACACAACCCTGCTCAAATTTGTAAGCACTGTAGAATTAAGATCCAATAATTAAATACCAGCTCTAACACACAGCGCTCCACATACCTGCAGAAACTGTATAAGTGTGTCCCAATAGAAGGTGTCGGCACACAGCGCTCCACATACTTGCAGAAACTGTATAAGTGTGTCCCAATAGAAGGTGTCGGCACACAGCACTCCACATACTTGCAGAAATTGTATAAGAATGTCCCGATCACATTTGTCGTCACACAGCACTCCACATACTTGCAGAAATTGTACAAGGGTGTCCCAATAGAAGGAGTTGGCACACAGCGCTCCACATACTTGCAGCAACTGTATAAGAATGTCCCGATAACAATTGTCGTCACACAGCACTCCACATACTAGCAGCAACTGTATAAGAATGTCCCGATAACATTTGTCGTCACACAGCACTCCACATACTTGCAGAAACTGTATAAGGCGTCCCAATAGAAGGTGTCGTCACACAGCACTTCACACGCACCACAAAAACCCCTATAAATATAATGGCACTACATGGCCGACGCGAAGGGGGAATCTTGAGAGGAGCTATAAGGAACGGCATTGGAACAGCCACCGTCAAGAAGGTCTCTTGATGGCCGTCGCTAATGGGTCGCCCGGCTCTACGGCTCGGGACTTGGGTACAGACCTAAGCATGGGCCACCTGCATCGCTCGTTTCTGT
>VOMN01078732.1:0-11123 GCA_014899125.1 Orchestia grillus | reverse complement strand
TGTTTTTTTCATGACGTTACGAATACTTATTTGACCCACTGTAATTCATCTTTCCTAATCCCGATAGAATCATCCAATTATTATCAGTCGCAGGCTACAACCGTGCATTTTACGACCCTCGCCTTGTGAGACAGAGTTTGAGGAGAAACGATTAATGGTTCAGAACCATTATAAGACATACTTTTTCGAAGATAACAGTCGGTCTACGAATTAGAATTAATGAGCTGAAACCAGCAGTGATTAAACAAAGGGAAACTTGATAAATACTGAATCTGAGCAATGAGAGAAACCGAAGCAGCAGTATTCATCCTGACTGAGATAGATGGTTCTTGTTTCAAGATCAGTGATCAGGTGCCTCAACCCTCAGTTAATAAAATACCCACCACTCACCAACTTTCAGGATGACAAAGAGTGCAATTCTTTTGTGGAGGTTCGAATGTTCGACAGCCACGGCCACGATGATCCCGCCCAGGAACATCATAATGGTTCCCTTGAGGTACTGCTGGCACACCTCCGCCGTGGAAACGATATCCAGCAGCGGATACGCGAATACAGGGATGAGGGCTGTTACAGCCATCGGTACCACGTCCGTCATCCAGTACACCGCCATCACCAAGATGACGTAGGCACACTTGGACTCCTGCAGGTGAAGAATAGGCTTACAAAATTTTGCCTCGATCCGATGCATTTCAGGATATTGACGCAAATGTTTATTGGCGAGTTAGTCTTTTTTAAATCGTAATTCTATAATTTGATGTTGCAGGTGTTCAATTTTACATTCTTGTAACAACGTTCTCTACTCCTTACACCGTCCTTGCTACGATGACATTCGACATAGAAACTGCTCTGATCGGAGCTGTAAAACCTTAAGGAAGGACAACTTGTCGCTTCCCGCAAAAAGATATCTTTACGGGGCTATTCACTAGTCCATTTTATTGCTTCTTTGCATAAAGTTTAGTTAATTTCCATTCAATTTCATGAATTGTCTAAATGTGTTCCTTTGAAGAGAGTGTGACTACGTGCCGCGCTATTTTGAATAAAAAACTATTTTTTAATTTAAGCAACCGGTTCGTTGGACAGGCGATGTACGTTTTTCTAGCAAGGGCCGAACTAGACGATGGATAAAATTTTAAAATGCTAGAAGCCATGAGTTATACTGAACATAAAAGCCGTATGTAATTGTGAGCAAGGATGTATATTTATAAACACGTCAGATTAAACTGAACAACTATTCCCTCCGGAAATGTTCCACCTCGTTGTGTAAGAAAGGTATTTCAACCAACGAGTTGCTCTAGCCTCTCTGTTTTCTCACATGTACAGTCACGCTCACAACTGTTAAGAGGAGCTCACCTTGGTGTTGTTCACTAGTGGCAGCAGGGCGAGGATGAGTGGCGTGCCCACTAACACCGCTCTGGACCAATAAGCAGCCCACCACCTCCAATAGCCACGAAGCCTTCCAGTTATTCTTTTTCTTTGGCTGTTTCCCGGAGTAGCATGGTCAATGGTAGCCTCTTTCCACCTATCGAGTTTGTCCTGTTTTTTGTTGATTCCATTCGGCAAAGTTCCTCCTCTGTTCGCGTCCTCTCCCGTCGGTCTTTTTCTTGCACTCGGAGGCTGGGATCCATTTGATTGTCTACTTTTTTTCACAAGGTTGTTGCTTTTTGGAGCTCTGTCTTCGTCTGGTGGCTCATCTTCCTTTAAGGTCGTGCCTATACCCAACGAATCAATATCATTGGGCATATTGCTCATCACGATAAAATATTCTTATTTTACAAACTACCAATGTCTAGCAATCACTGGGCTGTTTTCTCTGGCCGTTCCAAGACCTTTTGATGATGAATCTTCGTTTGTTAACAGGACATCGTTTAATGTTATCTTGTTATCAGATGCCCTGTTCTCTCACCCGGTGATGATCTTCATAAAGCGTTTTTATTCCTCTTAGGAATGTGTTTCCATATGGCTGTCTGTTTTCTTATGGGGACCTATTTCCTTACAGAGGTCTGTTACCTTCTGGGATTTTTTTAGTTCTGACAGTTTTTTCTTTCCGGACACCAGTTTCGGCAACTTGCCTCATCCGTAAGCCACACCATCGGATGAATCACCTTCAGAGCGAATAAAAATATTTAAGAACTCTAATTTGGGCTGATTTTTGAGACGGGAATTGTGAAGCAAATTTGCGTTACAACAAATATAAATATTTGACAAATAATTGACACATCAACTCACGAGCATGGATTGCGAATCTCTCTTTTTTCAACATAGCATTAGCAATAATTTCCATGCATTAGTGTGTAGTTGAATGGCAAATTGCTCGAACCTCTCAAAACACGTAAAAATTTCTGTCAGTACAGACTTCCTCAGGCTTATTGATAACATGTGCGGGACATCCAATCAAACCCAATCCCCGGACAATTTTCCCCCACATGGAACTTAAGTTACTGAAAAGAAAATAAGAAAACATTGACGCCTTGACATCCAACAGTTGCTTGGCCCCTCACTCAGGCGACAGCAAATGACAGGCATCAGGCTGCTGGTGATGGAAGACACTAATGAGAGCGTCTGTCATGAGGTCCTGCTTGAACCGATAGTTTACTCCTACATACATGAATGTCATCTATATCCCCTCTCACTACACCCTCCGCGCCCCCGAGTGCCACCATGGCCCCACGAGGGCACGCAGCGAAGTTGGTCTAGTCCATCGGGACTGCATCAACTAGAATTATTCACTACTATTCTTCACTCATTCCTATGTCTTGCATGCAGCCTCGCCTCCTTCACAGACAGGTTCACACCTCTTCATTCCATCTAATCAATCGAGTCTGAGCGTACTTCTCATACCTCATCTAGAGGCGTTTAACTCACTTATTTTCGTTAATACCCGAATGCCCAATCCACAGCAACGTCTTCTGACCAGCTCTACAAATTAGCCATATAACAATGCCTGTTCTTCTACGTACTTCTTCATTCCTCAATCTATTCATTCGTGAAACACCAAGCATGCTTCTCAAGCACCCCATCCCAAACACGTTCAACCTTCTACAACCTTTCTGCAGAACATTGGGTAGGAATGAAAAATGTATATAACAGATCTGTTTCTTCCCTTCAGTCGACCATTATCCAATCGTTTTAGTTCTGATGAAAATCGGGTTTTCAAGTTGATGACTACGCTTGAAATCGTCAGGGATAATTTTTTCCATTGCAGCAATGATTCGCAGCACATTTTAGCTCGTTCCGTGCATTGTGCTCTCAGACATGGAACCTTGCATACCTGCAAGGAAATGGAAATGCATACCTGCAAAAATTATGATGAGGATCGCAAAATTTTTATTTGAATTTAACTCCAGGTCGTTGAGAGCAGGAAGCATGTCTAAAATTGTCTATAACTTTGTACATATTAGGTTTGAAAGCTTTATTTTTCAGAGCAATTAGTACCCCTATTTCTTCTCTGGTAAATACAAATGTTACTGCCAGTGCGCACTACTTCATCTATCTTTGTATTACATTTCAAATGAAAATTATTTATTAAAAAAACTTTGCGGCCCCAGCAATAATTTAACGACGTAAGTGAATGAAAACTTTTAAAATCATTTTAAATCTTTCGCTCATCTACGAAGTCCTTAACAATTTTACACCGCTCTAAAGCCGGAACATATCTTTTCTCAGAGCCCTCAGTAAAGCTACTCAAAAGTTCTTAGAACTGGCCTCCACAACGACTCAAAACAACAAGCAAAAACTTGTAGGAAATTGAGGGATGACGCAGCACGTCTGGAAGGCGTCTTGCATGCGAACGTTCGTTATGCACAGTCATACCGCCCCCTGTAAGTACTTGCGGGTACCTGCCAGGGGTACAAGTCAGGTGTACCTGTGTGATCCTTTCCCACTTAACTTGATTCCCTTATAACTGGACTCTCCCTTATAACTTGACTCTCCCTTATAACTGGACTCTCCCTTATAACTGGACTCTCCCTTATAACTGGACTCTGAAGTACAATTGAGTTATTCCGTACAATTGGATTTTATTCAGTTGCATCAGCCCCTGGAGCATCCGTATGGTTTGATACCGTACAGGCCAACTGTCATACAAAAACGTTTTCCGTCAAACTGCAGGGTGATCGAAGAATAGCTTCATTTTTTAAAATACATTTTAATTTCTTCATACATTGCATTTTTTCAATTTTTTATAGATGTTCGGTAATGTATGGAATTTAAATCCATGTTTTTTCCGCTCGTTATTTTTTTCAATTTGAAAGACCTAACAAACATTGCTTTGAAGTTCCTCCACAGTTCCTCTTAAAGCATATATATAAATAAAGAAATTACCCCGGACATTTGGTTGACTTCCGAAAGACTGTCCCACAAGCCTGTTTTTCATTACAACATCAAAAAACCACCTCGAACACTTATTCCACTAACGAATAACGAAAAGTTTAAGCATTAGGTATTAGCAAGAATACGAATAACCAGTTGCTATCTATGCAACTGATGATGAACTGAAGTCTGTTTCATGGGGAGGAGCGGCAAGAAGTGATTAGGATACTGACGGCTTAGTAGAACATTAGGAATGAAATTAGACGCAACAAAAAAATTACTTCTTCTACGAATTTAGCTTAACATGTCACAACCACCTCAGGCACGTCGGAACACGCCTCTACGAGGTGCTCAGCTGAACCTCAAATGGAGGATCCATCCTTGCAAAGCCTTGCTTCGGGCGCTTGTCTCTATATCTTTTTTTGCAGATGACGGGTAGAATGAAATGTCATGGAGGTGAGCTTCGGGTGGCTACAGGCCCTGCAGCCACTGCACCTGTTGTTGTTGAGTGTAGCTAGCTGCAGCTGCTTAAGCTGCAGTTGTTGAGTGTAGCTAGCTGCAGCCCCTCAACCTGCAGTTGTTGAGTGTAGCTAACTGCAGCTGCTCAAGCTGCAGTTGTTGAGTGTAGCAAGCTGCAGCTGCTCAAGCTGCAGTTGTTGAGTGTAGCTAACTGCAGCTGCTTAAGCTGCAGTTGGTGAGTGTAGCCAACTGCAGCTGCTTAAGCTGCAGTTGTTGAGTGTAGCCAACTGCAGCTGCTTAAGCTGCAGTTGTTGAGTGTAGCTAACTACAGCTGCCCAAACGCCAGTTCCAAAACCGGAATCTTTGAGTCCTCCTCATTTGTTCTGCATCTGAGAGCCGAACTGTCTAGCCACCAATCCTATCCGCCTGTTCTCTTATACGTTTTGCTTCCTTGTTCGCCGTACCACTTCCAACACCCAACACCACCATCTCCTACTCTCACCAACACCTTCACAACTACAAACCGAGCTCAACACGTCATGGAATAAACCACCAACCAGTTCTATTTTCTGCAACTGCGTCGAGAGAAAGCAGACTTCGAGGTTCCTGAGCCTAATTTAATCTGCATTGCGATAACGCACCTGTCGAGCATAATCTCCAAAAGGGTCCAAAAAAAATGAATTCTGTGCTTGCTAGTCAAAAAATTCGTAAACTAAAAACTTCTTCTCGTGCAGACGTGCAGTGAAAGTATTAAATTAATCGTAAATTAATGGTGCTCACTGGCAATTCCACATACGCGGGATTTGTTTCGAAATTTTTGAATTACAGACAGCTATTACGTATTTTCGGACCCCTCTGTACATAGAGTGCATCGTGACCGCCTTCACCGTGAAGTGATATAACTACAATCGGGAACCCAATTTTTGTTGACTTAGGTTTGACTATTGCTTTCTACTAATTTTTGGCTGCTGAATCGAAAACAATTTCAGTTTTTCTTCACCACGTCAATTTTTTGAATTATTGAATCTTCACTTTGTCAATAAGCTAGTAAATGATGGTATGTAACGGATTTGTTCCTATTTTTTACAGTGTTTAAAAACTTTGCTTTGATATATGGAATATATGAGGAAATGAAATACGAACAAAAAAAGAAATATGAAGGAAAAATGCCTGGCTAAAATATTTATTTTACAAAGAATGTGGCTACTGTGAGTAATAACGTTTACAAGTTCGCTTAGTTACTTACTTAGTTATGGTAAAAACTTATGCTCGTAGCGTTTCCTGGAGTGCTTGAAATGCAGTCAATTCCGCTTAATGGTCAGATCTTGAAGACCAGTCCGTCTAAACCCAAGAGCACTCGCAAGCTTTGATGTCCCACGCACACACAAAGTATGAGCACTTGGCCAGTCGAGCTGCTTTTTATTATTCTTTTATTATTATATTCTGAAGTTTTCACTGAACAACAGCAACAGCCTGTAGAATGATCATTTTGTTTTCGGCAAACTATGGGTGTACCAAGTGTCACCGCATCATGAGGATCTTCGCTCCACATCCGCATATTGAACACAATGCCTGCACTCTGGGTGAGAGGCTCAAGGCTTGGTTTGATTATTGAGTTTTACTATAAAATATATAAAATAGGCTGTTGGATACATGTGCTAATGTTACCCTTTGACTTAAAATGGTTAAGCTACGACAGAAATAACAGAAGAAATCAGGGCTGTTCAGGCATTTACGAAAAGAACGAGCACAGGCAGACAACATGTGAAACAAAGAAATACTTATGTAAATAAAATTTAAATTTGGAATACTATGCAAACTTTGTGTTTGCAGAATATGACAGTAATTACTTTTAAGAACCGTCACACCTCTCTCACCGCACTGCCTCACTCGAGACTAATGAAGAAGCTGCCTGCTGTAGATTATTTCGATCGTCATCAGTAAATTATTATTAGCCCTGCAGAAAAACATGAAAAAGAACGAAACGAAGGAAACGAAAATCGGACAACACAGCTGATTGGCCTCTGGCATGCGATGTTTTATGGCACGGGTATTACCTACGACAAAAATGCAGTTTTGCTTATTCAGAGCATAAGCTGTGGCGAAAAATTTGACATTTTAGAAAAAACTGACTAGTTTTAAAATAAACTTTCCAACTGTAGGTTAAATCAGATAAAAAGTACTGCTCAAAAGAAATTTTGTTGAAAATTGTACCCTGGTGATATATATTAATAATTTGCTCTGTAATTTTGCGTCTGTGTTTGAAGGATATTTATAACAATAAGAGAAGAGCATACCATTAAATCCCATTAAGGAGGCTGCTTAGTTTTTCCCTTCCATAGGATGATTACTTGATGATTGCATTCACTTTTTACGTCAGTGGCATTACATGTCTCTCTTGGGTTTTTTCATTAAAAATGATCATTTAGTAATTGTCAACACTGGTTCCAAACGTGGTATCTACGTTCGTTGTCATTATTGGCGCACGAAATGGACTTATGGTTCCTGTTTTTTTTTGGTGGGGCATCTATCAAATCAAATCCTGCTTGCCTGCACTGAATAAAGGATATCATTGTACATAATCATAGCACAACGTCTGACGGGCAGTGACGAGCTTTTTCGTACTAAAATCACTATAATCCATCATAGTTCTTCTTACCCCGAAGGGGTAAGAAGATGACTCCCATACTTGAATTTTGCGCCCTTCTATGCAGAGGCCTGGTGGCTATTTTTCACATCGATAGAAGTGATGCAGTCTTCAAGGCCAATTTCCTATTGATTTCGGAAGGTAATCTCCAATCTCTAAGAAGTATAGCTGATGTTATACACTTAAACCTATAATTATTTTAAGTGTTCATATACTCGTAAGCCTTTGCTGAACCCGTATAATCAACACTATACGTATAACAAAATGCCAGGTATCTCCTTAAAGAAATTAATTGCTATATTTTTAGTCGTAATGTCTCCTATGCTACTACAAAGGAAATATCATTGAACACATTGAATTTGTGGAGAATTTTATGCACTTATATATTAATAAAAATAATAAAAACCCAGTGTTGCTTGCTTGGTTGATTGGTCCTTCCGTCCGTCCGTCTTTGTACCACTCTCTTCAGGATTTAGGTAGAAGAAAATTCCCGGCGTCCGTATTTCTAAACTAATAACGAGACTGTCAGCTAATTCAGTCCTTATCAGTGATACTGAAAATAATACTGTTTCATGTTAGAGTCACCTTATAAGCGGACATCTTACGAAGTTAATATCATTTATCCCACCATTTTTGGCGGATTGGGCCCACTAATTATCAAATAATTGCTACCAATTGAGGGGTATAATCAGTTTCAGCCGATTTTGTATACTCATTTGAACAGAAATGTAACTCGCATGATTCCAATCAAACGCGCATCGTCCTACGCGCATGCGCCCGGTTGCGCAAAACTACGTATCACGTGGATCACGTGCGCTGCTAGTGGTTGTCACGCCTCACTGCGATACGTACGAGACAGCCTCCACGTTCGACGTGTTGTTTCCCACGCGAACGCTCAAAATTTATTGAAAAGTTCAAGACGTCGAACTGCACTTGACGCTCGTCTATCATAGAGTAAGTAACTGATATCAAGCAGCAGTGAGTGTACTGATATCAGAGTCTCAATTTACTGTCATTTCTCCGGAGCCCTAGAATACGAGTATGCTATTTGCGTGCACTTTGTTATTAGGAAATAATGAATTTGAATGAGTAATAGTGCATAATCTGCAATCTTCCAACCACAGTTAAAAAACAAAAGTTTAATTTGAACAACTTTCCCAGTCTCTTAACGCGTATTTATCTGTTTTCTAAATGTTCAGTATGTTTGCTATCACATGAAAGAGACGCCACTTGAAGATATTTACAAATCAAGGTAGGCAGCATCTATCGATAGCATTGTCAACAGGGATAAATGCAAGTGCTGAAACTAATAAGGGAAAATTCCCCTTTTTTGGAATGAAGCAAATGTAATCTTATTCTCCGTTACTTTTTAATTAGCTAGAAAGGTACTTTTGTAGCTAGATATATATGTATGAAATCATATCAACTGTGACGTCACTGGGGTGAGACAAGGAGCAGTTACCAACTATGCCAGCTTGTGTGGCACCTAACCCATCAAAAGTGGCGTTATGAGTTACTACTCTACGCTGGTCATTAAAATATTCGTGACCCGAATTCAGTCATCTTGTAATTCATTTTCATTTGTTAACCTTACAAGTAACTACAAAGAGAAGCTATATATTCAAATTGATTCTGTGGAAACTGGACTGCAAAGAGAAACTATCCAACAAAATCTGAATTTTTTGTCAAAAAGAAAACAGGGAATTTGTCAAATGGGTGCGATGCTGAATCAAGTCTTGTTTATTTCAAAATATTGATGAATTCGTTGGTATTTTTTTTATCATTGTTTTTATAGTTACAAGCGCCTGGTCTGAATAAAGTACATATTTTCAATCGAGATTGACCAGATGACATGAAATTCGTATTAGTGTAACCACAAAAACTTGACGAAGTATTCTTTCTAAAAACAAAAAAACAGCTTTCCAATGAAGCAGCTACACTCAGCAGGATAAACTCTCTCATGTACGTTCATAGATGAATACACGTGCGACCAGGAAAAAACTAAACGTAACAATAGAAGTTTCGAGTGAACACCGCGCTGCATTTCCTTTTGTGAAGAAGTTTTTTCTTTGACAGGCCCGGCTCCCACATGGCAACGGCCCACCACACGTGCAAGTCAGGTTGCGACACCGGCGTCGCTAACGGTCCTTGGCCCGAACCAACGCCGGGGTGGGAACAGAAAATTTTTCAACTGGCAACACGGGTTCAACTCCATTGTTTTCATCAAAAAATCAGCAATAACTGAGGAATGAGCTTTCGGCAGCAATTAGCTTTGTTGAGTGGGGCGTGTTGCTGATTTTGACGTGTGTTTGAGGTCTCGGAAGGCGATCGATTTCAGGGGTAGTTTTGATGTCCACACGATACGATGAAAGTCTAACAAGCGCCTGGTTTTAAGCAGTACAACAAGCAAGAAAAATTGTTCGCCCATGACTCTAATGTATCTTTTTTTCTTGAATCGTATAGCTGTTATATGAAGTAAACATGAATCATGTTAGAAATTGTGAATATGAAATAAGAAATGATCATTACTACTAACCAAAATTCACACATAATTCTTGATACTTCTCTAATATTTTTTAAAACAAACGTACAATTAACTAGCACCTATCTATTTTAACTCATTCACAGTAAAATAATATAAATTACATGGATCATATCTACCAATGTCTTATGCTAGATAGCCTGCCGTCACTTGTGATATTTATATAAACTCGTACGACCTTGATTCATGTATCAATAAGGCAAAATTCATAAAATTTAGCCGTTTAATTCCCGTCTTATCATAAAGTCAAATGCCTACAATCGTCACCTGAAAATTATACGTGTAGCTATATAAGACAACAGCAAAAATATCAAGCAAATATGACAAGAGACGTCGAGTCACCAAGCAAGCGGACGCTTTTGCTTGAAGGTGACTTCAACGCAGATTAGATACCAATCCTGCACGCCGGTTTTGTCCGTATGCTTGCTCGAACTACTCGTCGCAATGAGGATAGCATTCGAACATCGATGCTGGGGGCCCACCAGAAAAAAAACATTTTTCGATGTACGTTTGTTTACTGAATGATTAGCTGGATTTTTTTAAAGTTTTACTATTTGCCGTTCATATCCGTATTGTAGAGCAATCATTTTCACAAATTGTTCTATAAGTGGGACGAATTTTTGATACTTGTAGAATGGATAAGATCAATTCACATTTGCGCGTGAAAAGTGTATTTGAAATTTGAATTATTAATTATTTATTAGGTCTTACGATTACTCTGATTCCCGGTGATTACCTTAAATTTTACTAACTAAATCTTCGAATCAAGGCTGGGCTGTAATGTGTGCGAATTATGAGTGCATAACTTTTGACTGAGCGATTGACTTTGACATAGAGAACAAGGCACAACTGAAATTGTTTGAGAACAAAGATGAAATTCTGTTAACATTGTTTTGCTGTACAAAAACCAACACATCAAATCATTTTTGATGGTTAATTTGAACGTATATTAAATTTTTTAAAGGCTCTTCAATATTGAAATGTTCTTCGAACCAAGAAACATTTTTTGACTGATTTCTGGGTGGACGTTAAGTAAAATAACTGTTTTGATATGGTAGGAATATTTTTAAAAGAGTAACCTATACAGTTTACTATATATTTGTAACGTCATGCAAAAAGACCGGTATCTTGCTGGTAATTCTACAATAGCACAGCAAATTTTTTTTT
>VOMN01078725.1:0-16887 GCA_014899125.1 Orchestia grillus | reverse complement strand
AAGTATTTTAAAGTTAAAAGAATGGTATGAGATAGCAATCGAGCAAAGGACTACATACACACAACATATTTGAACATATATATTATTAGGTTTATGTACACAGATTTACGCATATTCTTTCAATACAGTGAGAGAAAGTAGGCCTCGAGAAATTAGGAGGGCTAGCATTGCGAAGTAGTGAGAATGAAAGAGCCGCCTCGCTAAATAAGAATAAAGTCAAGAGTGAGAGGAAGGTGTGTTGTACGTTCATCCATGTGCGATTGTATAGAGTAAGAAGAAAATTGGGCGAAGGTGGTCTACTTGCCTATTGAGGACGTTTGAGTGTACGAGGAAGCTTACACAGGCTAGGGAGCTCGTATTAGGCGCTAACTCTTACCATAATTATAACTAAGGTGGGGTCTCACTTACTGGGTTGTGTCTCGAAAAATACACGGACGAGAGCAGACATTTTATAGAATAGAACGAATAAAACAGCGAGAGCTACCGGGCCATCCAGCAAAAGCGTTTGGAGTCTCTAAACTCAATATGGATGTTTGGCCCGGTGTTGAAAGTTCAAGATTATGTAAAGACACAAACAAACACTTCCTCACATTCAAATTCGGGTAAAGATTAAAAGAATTATATGCATTTCACGGGGCTTTTTTTATGTTAGCACATAGAGTTGCGCATGAAGAAGTCGTAGAGTAAAGGATATATATAAAATCTAACGAGATGTCTGTAATGTAACCAAAAAAATATTTTCAAAACAGAAATGGCTATCATCATCGATTAGTCTTAGTTTGCCAGACGTAATATAATACGGAGTTACTTGATTTGTTATCTGACCTTGATCATAAGATACCCGAAAATGAGGTACTTCGGTTCCAATTTTCCCCTAAACGTTAGGCACTAGTCAGTTTGCAAGATGGCACCAATGGATGTGCAGAAGTTGCACTCCGTATCATGTAATAAAGGTAGAATGAGTAGAATTGGGTACTATGAACTAGAAAAAACTGTGGGCAAAGGAAATTTTGCTGTTGTTAAGCTTGCTACTCACATAGTTACGGAATCTAAGGTAAGAATATTCATATACAATCATGTGTTTACAGTGCTAGAGTTAGGCATTACAACACTGACTTGAATATTAAGTACCATATTGTTTTTTGTATTTTTTTTTCTGCCCTATAATTGGAATTTCTTGGGAACTTTGTGTAGTTTCCAGATTTTTCTATTGATGCTCTATAGTTTTTTAGAAAGATACCCATGGTGTCATCAGTTAGCTAATGTATATGCTGGACTTGGGGACTTAAATACCAAGAGAATTTCCAAATGGCACTAAAGTTTCCTTCTGATTAAATTATGTAATTGAAAATTGTTTCTAGCTTGAGAATTGCTTAAAATTAATGCATATAAAATAAAATGAGGATCTCTATTCCCCACATGACTCAAATCAAAACCACTGAAGTTTTATTGTTACAGCTTTAATTTAATTTACTGATGTTTCATGCTTCAGGTATTACCAGTTTGAACTTTTTAGCATTTCATTATCTTTTTCAACTTTAATTTTCTATTTTATCATGGTCATTTACAATAAGTACTTTCAAAGAATAACTTAGTTTCTTTGATTGTTTTAACTTGGATGATAATCAATACATTTTATTGAATGATTAGCCAGCTAATGAAAAATAATAATTAGAAATTTAATGTAATTTTTGCATTCAATTTTTAGGTTGTAATCCTTTCATTCATAAATCTGTATTGTAACTTGCATTGTATAAAACTAATTTTGGAATGAAAATAATTTCTTCATTTTCTTTCATATAGATAAACTTTTTAACTCAACCACATGATCCAAAATATCAGAATATATAGTTAATATCTACTTTACTGCTGTCAACTGGACACAGACATTTCTATCTTGATTTTACTAAGTTCTTGTGATCTATTTTGTGAAAGGTATACAACTTGAAGAATTAGTAGTCAAAAATTTATTGTATCAAATACCCTATTTCCTACTTGTGTTCACATTTTCTTGCTTTTTTCTGTTTCCTTATGTTAGGTGAAGTTAGGTAGGATAGGTTAGTTTGGTGAATTTGGCATGACTTAACCTGTATTTAATGGTAGTCATCAATTGGGAAAATTTGGCACTCATTTCCTGCATAGAGTTTGTGACATCACTTTATATTAATGTTGGAGTGGCTTGACTATTATTCATGTAACTTTTTGTAAGCTTTAAAACCATTTAAAAACAAGTTTCCAGAACTGAGAAAAAGAATCCCATCCAATGACTTCAAATTATTGAAAGAAAGAAAAATGCACTGTAAGGAATAGGAAGCTTTGCAGTTGGCATCATAAAAGTAAATAACTTAAAATTTTGCCTTTTTTAGGAACAAGGTATAGATGCTATTGCCATTTTAAAATGTATATTATTTATTTCTAAATAATAATGTATGTTTGCAGTAGAAATGCATGTATTATAAGAAGTGTTATGATAATAAATATGCTTTATCTAGGCATAATTTACATTTTGTGTTACCTTGTAGCTTTTATTTAGTCTCATTGGAGTTCTAGTTAGAAACAGAAACATATATAAAGAAGGTTTTAGAACATAAAAAAATGTATAGACATATATTCAAGTGCTCTTACACAAAGCATTGCTCTCACATGCTTGTGTCATGCAATCTATAGATGTGAGTGAAAGTTTTTACAAGTTATCACTACATTTTATTCAATATGAAAGGTACTGTAGGGTAAATTATAGTCAATTGATTATTACAACTATTCATTACTTGAAGAATACATGCCATAGGTTGTCCAATGTAAACTGTTTTACCCACTTTTCCCTTTCTTTAAACCAGCTTTATATATATTTTTTTGCCCTTCAATGTATGTTAAAATGTATAAAGAGAATAACATAAAGTCTGTAAATGGAATGGAATGGTCTCTATGAAGCTCATTGAGAGGATAAAGTAGATGAATTGTTATGACTACTAGTACTTACATTTGTTTTGCCAAAAATGATCCCTTAAGGTGCCCTCTTATTTATGCCAATTTCATGTGAAATAATGAAATTTTTGAATTACTAATATGGACTGATTTGCCTGACAAAGTCTTGCTGATTAGGAATATGAAACTCAAATGGGAATTTTCTCCTATTACCTTAAGATGCAGACATGAGATAATTAAACAATCTAAGGGTAAGGGTATTATTGAAAATTTTCTTTTTGGAGGACTCAATCCAAGACAATTTTTGGGAAGGCTGAGCTTCTGGCTAAGTAGGCTCTTCCTTAAATGGCAGAATATGGCCTTGTTAGTAAAATTAAATGCCAGGTAAAACTTTGGTAGATAGCACTCATGTATGCTGCGGAGTGGTATATTTTTGACTTCAATTTTTTAAACTGCCTTCGATAGATCTAACAGTGAAGCACTGTGAATTAAATAATGTGTGCTTTTTTGAGATTACCCATGAATGGGCTCTTCATCAGTATTTGAGATTTCTAGTTGATAAAGTAGGCAATTGTGATGGTGTGTTGTAAATAGTATTCAAAAATTGTCTTCATATCTTGGAAACTATTTAAAGCTTGATTAGTTTAGACACTTTTCAGAAGACATAGGATAGGCTGTAAGCAATAGGGTTATATTAGTTACTAGTTATGAGTTTTTGCTAGGTCAGGTTTGCCTATCTTATGCTATGGGGGACTGGTATCCCCAGAGGGACACTGTTAGGTTACTTCAGCTCTAGCTAGGCTTTTGGAACCTTTCATGCCCACTTTGCTTCTTCCAATTTGCATTCCTTTTTGCTGATTATTCTTCATCTTTTCTTCCTTTTCCTTCCTAACTTACTGTTTCTATGCACAGGGGATCCTGTGTGGAAACACATCTTGTGCATAGATTCCCTATTCTCAAAAGTTAGTACTAAATGCCCTTTCTCTTTTGGTGTAATATAGTCTGAGCTGCTAAAGCACTACTAGCATAGATTCTACTACTACTCAGTTAAGACATTCAGAAGTTGAGGGAGTCAGAGCAAGGTGCCGTTCGTGTTGCCCCTTAAAACACTTGCCAGGAGTAGAGGAGTGAACTACGCCTGTTGGACATGGGGAGGCATTCACTCATCTGTCAGGACAAGTTTTTACGAATGAAAATTTTTTCTGTGATTTTTGGTTTCCTTTTAAATTATCTTATTTTTTTTTTTGAAAAGTATGAGACACTGATAATTCAGTAAATTTAGAGATATGTGTTGCTAGACCTTTTTTTTTGTGACTAGTAAGTAACTTCAACACATGCTGCCTACTTAACCCTTGGTCTCATTAAAACTGGAACTCTTGTGTGTATAAAATTTTATCTCTTGCCTACTGTTTTGTACTTTTTATTAAATACTCATAGTTTTTTTAATTGTTGTAGTTAGGATCTTTATATGATAGCAAAAGTATTTGTTATGAAAAATTTTGGGCATTGTAGGTAAATGATGAGCTCAACTAGCATTTTCTGCACAAAGTTCAAGCATCATTTAGTAATTTCCTTTTTTTTCAGGTTGCCATTAAAATAATAGACAAAACCAAGCTTGGAGATGAAGTCAATCACAGAAAAGTGATGCGTGAGATAGAGGTCATGAAGAGACTAAGACACCCCCACATCACACGGCTATATCAGGTGAGTGATGCTGGATATGATGAGGCTGAGACTTTACATATGGATGCAGTAGAGGGTTGGTTGGTGGGCCTAAGTGGTTCATTAGTTATAATTTTTCAATGAAGAGCTTAGAAACAGTTGTCCTGTTCACCATTGCAAAGCACTCCAAGTAAAAGTTCATTGAGGCCAAGAAGAAGTGCAGATTTGTCATCACACGATGCATGTCTGCCTAGGTAATTATCTATGATTGAGCCATGCTCCATTGGGCTCTGTTGCTCAGCTGCTATTGGGTGGCCATTGAGTTTGTTTGTGTGGGTCTGGAGCAGGCAAAGTTGGTGCATGAGGTCATTTTCTTGTCCATTGTAGCTCCCACTTTTGCTGTGGAGAACTACAGTGACATGTAAGAGAGTTCCAGGTTTATTAATTTTACTCAACGTGTAAAGTGGCCCATCTTCAATTCCATTAGCTTGTTGTATAAGTTGTAGCTTTTGTTTTATTGGCTGGACTGCTACATACCAGCTTGAAGTGTTCCATGCCAGCTTAAAATAGAATCTCCTCATGCCATGATATTAACAGGTTTCCAATGAGGGATCTTCCAGGTTATTCATTATTACTGCTCATTCACTGAATATTTATCAAATGTAATATTTTTGTTTTAAGCTGCCTTTCTTATCACAGGTGATGGAAACTCAGAGATCCATATATCTGGTCACTGAATATGCTGAAAGAGGAGAGTTATTTGGTGAGTTTTTCATCCACAGTCATCTCCTGTGCTGGTATCAGTCATCATGCTTCATGCCATTGTCCTTGCTCCTATTTTCTTACTGTTCTCAATTGTACTAGTGTTCCATTATCATTTCTAGCATTTGTGAGGGTGTCACAGGATCTGCTATTGCCTCTGATGAAATTCTTCAGATTGGCAATAATGCTTGAACCACAAAATCCAGCACAAGATTTTCTAATGTTTTTTCATTCTTTGTCAGTTTACATTTGTTTGTTTTGTTCTTGGGCCCTAAAGTGTTGCTCATTTTAACATGTGTCAAATTTTTCCAACCTGATTGGTTGTTATTTCCATGTGCTATTGTACCCAATGCTGACAGTTCTAAAGTTTGAAGTTCCTAGCCAACTTTATACCTGTTCACATTGTCGCAAGTTTTTCAACTATGATCATTTGACAGTGTTAAGGAATTCAACTACAGTGTTAAGGAATTGGATAATCCTTTGAATGATGAGGGCCAGGGCTCTCATTTCTTTGAAAAAGTTCATTATTTCTCTTGCATTTCAAATATCTATTGGTATATGATTTTAATGGGTGCTTTAATAATTCCCCTAACATTGTGTCAGAGAGAGCATGCTAATAAGAGAATTTTAGGAATCTGTAACAAGCATGGATAGTTATATATTTTGATAGTTTATTTTCTTCTGTCACTCAGTAAGAAAGTAGCTTCTGAGAGTACATAGCAGGGTAGCATTACAACTTGAAGAGCAGAGTATGGGGTGCTGGCCTAGGGCACCAGAGGACCCAACCATGTAGGGCACTCAGGACTGGGCACTAGAGGGTGTAACCATGTTGGATACTGGGACTGGGGCACTAGAGGGTGTAACCATGTTGGATACTGGGACTGGGGCACTAGAGGATGTGACCATGTTGGATACTGGGACTGGGGCACTAGAGGGTGTGACTGTAATGGGCATTCAGGACTGGGGTGCTAGAGGATATGTTCACGTAATGTTGGTTACATAAATCTCATGTGTAGGGAGCAAATAGTTCTTGTCTTGTGTTAGTTGACAGGTGCAATTGACTGAATGCTGTCCAATCAGCTCTGAATATTTGAAAAATATAGATATGAAATTTATCATTGGCGTTGTAAGTGGATTGAAAAAATTCGAGACAATATTTGTGCTTGACTAAAAAAATGGGAAAGATGTCTTCAATATGGAATAAAAGCACAAATTCCTGCAATGTAAAAGTTTTTGCTTGTGATATGCTGCTGACAGTTGGCATGTAATCACAAATTGAGGGCTTTTGAAGCAGTTGCTCATGTGTGTTGATTAAGAAGAGCGAGAAGAGACATTTACCAAGAAAAACTATTGTTGTCTTATTTTATGACATGCATTGCGGTACGCGCGAAGCGCCGTGCATCTCCCAAATTACGCGCTGACCAAAAATAGAACATTATTCTCACTAACATTTTCTGTACCTAAGCCAAGGGGATACTCGTGTAAGTGCATGACGGCCGCCTCCTGGACGGCTGTGGTTGCCTGATGCTCCGCCTCGAGCTCAGCGCCAGCCCGGCTGGCTGCCTCATTCTAGCGCCAGCACGCTCCGTGTACACGTCTCCCTACGCTGTCTCTCTACCCGCCGGTCTCATTGCCGGCCGCTTGGAACTTGGGTGTACTGGATGTACGGTGTATTCAGTCTACGTGCTTCCGTGTACAGTCCTGGTGTTCCCAGGTGTTGTATACACAGCTTTAGCGTTACAGTGTACTGTGCATTCGTTTTTGAGCTATGGTGTCTGTGTTCAGTACCAGGCTCTTGGTGTTCTCTGCGTTCCGCGTAGTCAAGGGGTTCTTGCGCTCTAGTTTAGACTACGGTATTACGGCACCTTGTGCTGGCGCATGGGGGTTTACCTTTTCCTGCCGGTGTGTCTGCGACTTACGTCATCTCTTCACTGCCTACTTTGTCTTTCCTCGTCCCTACTGGCGGGTATGAGGGGGGCGCTTAGTCAGTGGTCTCGGGCAGGCCGTTAGGTTAGGTTCCCTTCCCGGCCAAGTTAGTTTGGCTCGGTAGCCTCGCGGGTTAGTTAACCCTATGTACCGCTTTCACTAGTACCTTGGGCTTGACTAGCCTTTTGCGGTAGCTTAGTTTGTTCCACTCGACCCTGCTCGCAGATTAGAGGGGTACCGTCTTGTTGCGTGTTATACCTTTTCGACGGTTCTCTGGTGCAGCTGGCGAATCGTCCCCTCCCTCTCGGGGAAGAATTAGCTATGCTCGGGGAAGACTTAGCTGCCCTACATCTCGGGGAAGACTTAGCTGCCCTACATCTCGGGAAGAATCGGGAAGAAGACTTAGTTATTCATTCTGGTATGGGGCTATGGCACAGGGTTGCCAGCCGCTCAGGGTTGGCTGTTCAGTCCTCCCTACGTTACCGCTTGTACCTGTCCATATATACGCCACCGTTTGGTGCTTTTTGAGGAATTGTATTGTGTTCTGTTTTGTAATTGGGTATTTGGCCTGAAGAGTGTTGCTCTTCTGTGCATGTAGTACCTTCAGTACAAAAAGAAATCGTCCATTCTGCTTTTTTTATAAAAATTCGTCCCTTCAGTGCTATGTTGAAAAAACTCGTCCATTCAGTGCGATGTTGAAAAAACTCGTCCATTCAATTCGATGTAAAAAAACTCATCCATTCAGTCCGATGTAAAAAAACTCATCCATTCAGTCGGATGTAAAAAAACTCATCCATTCAGTCCGATGTAAAAAAATTCATCCATTCAGTCCGATGTAAAAAAACTCATCCATTTAGTCTGATGTTAAAAAACTCATCCATTTAGTCTGATGTTATAAACTCCATGCGGTCCGATGATAAAAAAGGACGTAAACCCTGGAATTGTTACCCTAAATCTAAATCCAAAGCTGGGTGAAGGAGAGACTTTTAGTCTTAAATCCATAGGGAAAAAAAAGAAGGCAAACTGCGGGGCTAGAGAAACCCGAGGTTACCATTCCGGGGTTAAACATAATGTGCACTCTGCCTGCGACTGTCCAGTACTCCTGTTCAGCACAGGTATGGAGATTCCATCGGACCGAAAAAGAAAAAAGATAATAAAAATAGAAATAAAAAATAAAAATAATGAAAAGTAAATAAATAAATGAAAATCATCCATTCAGTCCAATGTATAAAAAAGACGTTAAAGAGGCGCACTCGGCGGGCGATTTTTAAGTACTCCTGTTGGGTACAGGTCTTAAGATTCCTATCACTCTGCTTGTCTGCTTGGTATGGTACAGGTGCACTGCAACCGGCGGCACTCCAGTGTGACCAGGGCATAGAGGCCCAAACAACTTCAAGATATTCAAGATATATCAAGATGCCCCACTCAAGCCTTGGCATTGAATGAGATATTTCGTACGAGGGTGCCTATAGACATGTTGCTGTGGCGGCGCATGTAGATAGGCATGTGTCAACCCCTGATGGTTGATCACTTGACTTCGTCTCTTTCGTTAGAGGAAGAGGGTTGCTATGGTTTGTGCTCAGTCCCAGAAGTATGTCCTTGAGATGGGCATGTTTCTTGCTTACGCCACGCAATGCGTCTCCGCTGAGGGCGTTTGGGACCTGCCGTGAATCGTTCTTTAGCGGCTGATGAGGGGTATTCTAAAGACCAGTACCTGCTCTGCGCTTTCATAAGAGTGCAGCAAACGGCCAAGCTCAAGGGCAGGGTTAGCTTCCTCGCCCTGGGGGCCTCCGCCTTCCGGCGGCCATGGCTGCTGGCCGTTAGCTCGCCGGTATCAGCGCGGAGCGCCTCTCAAAAGGACTTATTCACGGATCTCGGCGGACGAATTGTCGGGGTTTCTGCCACTAGCCCCGCTTGACTCAGACTTCTTCCTGGATCTGGACCTCGGCTTGCCCAGGAATAGCCCCTTCTTACGACTAGCTCGCCAGGGCAGTTTCAGGCTCGGGCTGGGCTCGCCAGGCTCGGGTGCCCAGTCGTCTGCACAAGAGATCCGTTTCGGCCCGACTAGACGCCCTAACGTCGCTGGTTCACTGCTTGATACGGGCCCAAACACACAGTACGACCTGCCAAGCATGCGAGGGGTATCCAGCGGACGAGATAGTCTGGACTCGCCCACAGTTCTGGAGCTTCTGTAACCCTGGAGCAGACGCTGCTGACGGAAGACTCAGTAGAGGGTCCACTGGTTGTGATCAAAGCGCAGTTGTACCAGCGATTTCCCCATTGTCGGAGGAAATGAGAGCATGGCTGCAGCACCCTCATCCGGTATGTTTCGGACTGTTCTCTACGTGCTGTCTCTTGGAGGAAGGCTTGCTCATCGGTGACGCCTTCGTCTCGCCTGAAGAAGTCTTCGTGGGTTATTTCCGGATTTGTTATTTCCCCCTGATGAAGATCGCCTCCTCAGCAGCGCTGGAGGCCTTACGTTCCCTGCGGGCGCGACGGTTCAAGGACCTGGCGGCCCCCAAAGCTAAGCGATCCCTTCAGGCGGACCTGGAGTTCTAGGCCTCGTTGCAACCGGAACTACAATTGGTACCGACCCCTCTTTTCGACTAAGAAGGGTCTTCTAAACGTCAACACGGACTCCGATTTATGGAAGACGGCTCGCGATGTGGTGTCCGGGAAGCCGCTCGTCTTAGCTCCCCCAAAGGAGCCTTCCTAGTCCCGGTACGGGAAGCTCCCCGTCGCCAGGAGCCTCTCGGCTTTCCTGGCTCTGGGCACGGTAGAAGTTTTACCCACGCCTACTCCTTTCTTAGCTAAAGTCCTCACATGAGTCCGCTCTGGCTGAAAGCAGTGGCGCACGAAGTCACGTTCGTCTATCATTTTCCCCCTACTCCTGCGTTTGCTGTCGTCGTCGTTATCGGTCCTAGGGTCGGCCGAATTCTCGGTTGATGCGTTTTCGAGCCTTCGCGCTCATGCTCGCAGACCTGGCAGCCCAGGGGGGATTCTTCAAGAGCCCCCAGCCACGAGAGCTTTGGCGGAATGGCACACCGTCCGCGAGCACCAGAAGCTGAGGCGGCACGGGTTATAACCACTCCCGACTTGAAAGCTTTGATTCAGGCGCTGCCAGACGCGAAATGGTTGTTTCCGGCCACGTCCCTGGAGAAGCTTCAAAGTTTGCCGAAAAAACCTCCGCCCAGACCCCTCCTCATGCCTCCTGGGAAGACAGGGTGCAGCGTCCTCCTCCAGGTTTCACCCGTATGCCTCCACCCCTGCCCTTCGAGGTAGGCAACAGCGGACTAGCACGCCGTTTAGTCGGCTGAAGGGGCTTCGCAATAGGACCTTGTCTATGGGTCACGCCGGAAGGCTGGCGCTACTCCTCCTCCCGCTAAGGAGGAGCCCTTTCGCAGATGGAGGCCCGCCGACCCGTTCCCTGCCCGAGTCCGGTCGCGCTCGCGGCGAGCACCGCGCGGGTGAGCCGCAGGCTCGTCCGGTAGGGACTGGCGCGCCGATTGGCGGTCGCATTGCGATTTTCCCGAGGTACTGGTCCTAGGCGCCTCCGACCATCCGGGACATCGCTCATGTAGGAGCGGTACTGTTTTTCCACACCCCTATCGCACCCCAGTTCACCAGCCCTAGTCAAGTCAACCACCGCAAGAGCTGCCACGAACCAGTTCCAATTCACGTCCATCGCAAGAACTCGTTTCAGATCTCTCACCTGCCGGTGGAGCCTACGGCACGGCACCCCGTAGGTATCGTGGACCTGCTGTGTTATGCCCGAGAGCTCTCGGTGGAGCACAAGTTCCATTTCAGAGAAGTAGTCGCCGTCTTACGCTACCTACACAGGCGACTTAGGGATCGACGCAGTACGCTGCTCCCGTGGTGGCCGGCAGCTATAAGTTGATGAACAGTCCAGGAGCACCGAGAGCTGAGGGCTCCGATCCGAGCTCCCGAGCCCTCTAATATCATTGGGGACAGACGCCTCGGACTTAGCGTGGGGACCCCACAACTCCCTCAACCATTGGGTTTCAGGAACATGGGCGTCTGCTTCAACACGTACCTACCCCAGACGGGGGAGACCTATTGCGCGACGCTGGATACTTCAGGACTGCCGCCAGGGTCCACCTCCTTAAGATTTAATTTTAAGCTGTGTCGCAATGCAGCGTGACCCTGTATGTCATAAAATGGACATATTGTCTGGCCCTTTAGAACGTAAATGTTATTTGTGTGACGCAGCCGTAACGCTGCACTTCCNCTTGCGTCGTCCTGTAATCTTACAGGAATGAGGCAGACAGCCGCGCTGGCGTGGAGCTCGAGGCCGACACAGCCGTCCAAGGGGCAGCTGTCATGCACTTACACGAGTATCCCCTTGGCTTAGGCACAGAAAATGTTAGTGAGAATGTTTTAATTTTGGTCAGCGCGTAATTTGGGAGATGCACGGCGCTTCGCGCGTATCACACTGCAGCGTGACGGCTGCGTCATAAAAATAACATTTACGCTCAAATGGGCGGAACGATGTGTCAAATTTGAGGTTTTGGTTTTCTCATGATGTTTGTAGTTACTGGCATATGTCGATGAAAGTTAATATTAGTAAATCTTTGTAACCATTTTCTTCACTTGTGAAATACCTGATTATTTTTTCTGTTCAATTCAGAATATTTAGTGCAACACGGCCGCATGAAAGAATCTATAGCAGCAGACAAGTTTCGGCAAATGGCAGCCGCCATCTACTACTGCCACCGGAAGGGCATTGTGCACAGGGACCTCAAAGCTGAGAATGTTTTATTTGACCAAAACTACAATATCAAAATTGCAGGTGAGCTCTTGTGTGGCTGTAGAGTTTGTTGTGTGTCCAGTCCAGAATGCTAGGTAATGAACTAGCACTAGTGGTCCCGAGTGTTGCTCAGTGCTGGGAGAAGCTGCTCATGTGTCTTGTCAATTCATTCCCAGAAGCTTTCGATGGTTCCTGCTTTGGTTTTTATTAGTTCAATGGAAAGTCCGGCTGCCACATGTTTTATTTTTGTTTATAGCTTTACTTAGATTGATTTACTTTGACTATGATTGTTTCATGGCTTAATACGGGTTGTATGGGTAAATGGCCAATTTTAATCTTATTGAATGATGTCAAGTTTCTGATCTGAGAAAGTAATGAACTTGAATCAGTTAATTAATAGGGAAGTTTTTAAATTATATTTTATGTTCAGATAATCCTCTCAAAACTTTCTGCTTCAAAAAAACTATTGATGTTTACGCAATTACCCGTTTAAATATTCGATCTATTTTCATGGGATGCGTAACTCACACAAGTAACAATTCATTTCATAAGTAACTCTCAACGGATTGTTGTGGCTGCAGATTTTGGGTTCAGCAACTTCCACAGCAAGGACGAGCTGCTGTCGACCTGGTGCGGGTCCCCGCCGTACGCAGCACCCGAGCTCTTCGAGGGCAGACGCTACGAGGGCCCGAAAGCCGACATCTGGGTGTGTGAATGCCCGCGCGCTTGCTGCCCTCATTCCAGTTGTACACCTCACTTCCTCCCCGTCGACTGGAATAAAATTATTCAGACCAACCTTACATGTGTGGAGTGCTCTGTCAAGTACTTCCTCCTTGTAAAGTTGTGTACTGGAAGCTCAAGTTACTGTGCATGTGCCCTGAAGTCAGTGAAGTGTGCAGACTGGCACAGCTTATTCCAGTGCGAGATTTAGTCACGTGTGTCTCGAAAATTGCCTGGTTTCGTGGCGCTTCATCATTTGCATGCGGGAGAGTATGACAGCTCCCGCTGCAGGCACTACAAACACCCTTTGCTGATTTACACATGGTATTCTTGAAAAGTTTCACTTAAAAAGCTAGCAATGAAGTCCCACACAGTGTAAAGATATACTGTATGGGCTCAATTATACACACCTCTACCGCCCGTCCGTCTTCAGTCCCAGAGGAGAAACTGTGAATTCTCGGTGTTGTTAGCAGCATTCGCTGGAAACTCAACTAGGTCATTTTATTAGAGGCGTGTTGCTGGTCTGTCACGTTGTGGATCGTGATCGTTACACTGAGAGTTTGCATTGTGTTTCTATGTTGAAAGTGCGAGCACACGAAGTGCATTTTGTATATTTACTGGGTTGATTCCCTACACAGTCTTGTTCATATTGCTTCCTTACAATTTCAAATTTTCGCTTTTTAACTAATAGCCGTAGAATCTAAAATAGAATTGAATTTTCAGTGTAAAGGTTATGCAAAGCGAGAAAAGAGATCTTGGTCTTCTAACTAAATAAAACTCATTAGTTTATTTTTTCTTTACCTTCTCGTGATCATCTAATAGCCAAAGGAACTAGTTGCATGATTTTGTAAGTAAATTTGATATATGTCTGCATTATGCAAATTGTGAAATTTGTTGAATTTATTATTGAAGGGAAATTAGATTCAGCTCAATATAATGTTTTGGCTTGCTAAATTTCACAAAGCTCTACTAGGGCTTCATAGGTTTCTCGCATATTCCTGAATGCGTAGCAAATATGTGCGACGTGTTTGAAAATTGCATTCTAAGTTAGAAATTTGGTGGCGAGCTGGCAGAGCTTGGCGTTGCGGTGCAACAAAGGCGAGTGCTGCCGCGTTGTGATCGGGTGTCTGGCGGCGCTGTATTGTGGCTACCCGCCCCATGGAGCCCCTATATAACAGGCCTGTACTCGCTGAACCTTATTGTTGCAATGACTGTGCTTGTCGTCGCCAGAGTCTGGGTGTGGTGCTCTACGTGCTGGTGTGCGGCTACCTGCCTTTTGACGAGCCCAACATCGGCGAGCTGAGGAAGAAGGTGCTCAGCGGCAAGTTCAGGATACCTTACTTCATGTCCACAGGTGCCCCTTCTTCCTTCCTTTCTTTGTGTTACATCTCACCCTGCCCTGTTGCCGCGTTCCTCGAGATGCACTGGTGTACCTCGTGTGCCTGCAGCGCTTTTTGTCCTACCTTTCTTCCTTAACGCTGTGTTGACGCGTGTGATGCTCGTGCATCTGAGCCCTCGTGGGGCGGACTCAACAGGTGCCCAAGTGCTGGGGGTGTAGATGTGGCCTCTTGCGTGCCTTAGGTATTCCTTTGTAAGTTTAAGTAATACCTTACCCACGCGGCAACGTATCTTAATATCCTTCATTTTCTGTTCTTAGTTGTTGTGCTATTCTCTGCTACTATTCGTGCCTAGTTTGTAATGAGATCGTTGAAATAGAACGCAAGGATATTTCTGGGCCACACAGTGGTGTGAAATTGTCGCTACAGTAGTTGTGGTTGTGTGCAGAGTGTGAGGAGCTCATCCGCAGGATGCTGCAGGTCGACCCGGACAAGAGACTAAGCCTGCAGCAGATTCTGCAGAACCGCTGGCTGGCGCAGGTGCTGATCCTCTTCTCATTGTTTGCTCATGGTCTTCTCTTTGGTTTGTTATTGCGTCAGTCCTGTGAGGGAGGAAGTCTTGCTCTCATCTGTAGAGCGTCTTGCTTAAATTTCTTATCTTACTCTTAGATATTATCAAGATATTATCACTCTGTCGTGATTGCTTATCTTCTTAACCCTTGAGCCCTTTTGTTTTCTGAACATCGTTTCAAACCATAGGCGCATTTTTTCGCTAGACTTGCATGTGGCAAAGTGAGATGACGAGTTTGTAGCAATAAGGCAGTGTAGACCCAGAGCTGTGAAGGCGTGCTGAGTGGTAATGTTATCGTGCAGCACGGGGCCGACCTCAGCGTGCAGGACTGCGAGCGCCTGCAGGAGGACGACAGCGACAGTAGCGCCAGCGAACACGTCATCGCGCAGATCACCTCGCTGCTCGGGGTCGACCGGGACACTGTGCTGCAGGTACCCTCTCCTCGGTGTCTCGCTGAACCTACACTGACACTCTCCATACCTCCTCTGTAGTCTCAAAGCTCATGGAAGGTTGGGTTGGGTGCCAAGGCTGTAGACGTTGTGTGTTTTGCTACGATTGTCAGTCATTTTTTACTACTATGATGGTAATATTTGTGCAGTGGAGCTGTGCGTAGTGAGAGTGCAGACCTTAATTGTGGTGCTGCTGCTATGCGGTACTGTCTGTTGAAACGAACGTCCTGATTCCTGTGTGTGAAAATCGATGATTGAATGAATTTGTTGGATTTCTGAATACCTTCTTTTTCCTCTACACAGGTGGAGTGAATGGTAGGGGTGATTGTGGTCATAGAACACTGGTGATAGTAATTTTACCTATTCTTTGACTTTTCCTGTCCTCTTACCTCACGTCTAATCGTTTGTCTGTGCTGTCTGACATCACGGGACTTGGATAAAAACCCAAGAATTTGCCACCTGGCTCGTAACGTATTTCCTGTTCTAGCCTCACGTGCTGAGCCTGGTGTTGATCTGTGTAGCGTGACGCGGAATGTGTGTTGCCTGGTGGTGCGTGGGCAGTAGTGTAGTCTTGTATAACACAGAGCTGCATGCATCGCACCCTGGCTGTGTTAGCTCGCGCATGTAAGAAATGTGTGTATTATCCACAGTCGGTGCAGGGGCAGAAGTTCGACAGCATCAGCGCCATCCACGATCTCCAAGTGGACCGCATCCGTCAGTGCGGGGGGGCTGCGTCTCCCGCAGCGTCTCTACCCCCTCCTCAGCAGCAGCAGCACCAGCCTCCCTATTTTCCCTTGCCTCGTCCGCTGGAAGGGCAGTTACCTGCCGCTTCGTCTGCCTCCTCTTTAGAACTGTCCTCCCCTCACAACCTCACCCTGCCTCCCCAGCACGCGAGGAAGTCCTCTATCACGACAGGTAAGTCAATCCCACCTTCACCGCCCTCTGTGCTGTACGGCAGGGATGCCTTCATGCGCTGGGTCATTTGGGCTTGTTGGTCTCCTATGAGGGAGGGAGGCGAGGAGAGTCCAAGCCAGGATAAGCTGTGAGAGCACCATCAGCTTACTCCTGACCCCCTGCTCCCGTCGTGTTCAGAACTGACTTTCGTTGTGACGAGGGCTGGGCTGTTGTACATCTCCTGTGCCTCGTCTCCCTGCCGACACGGCACGTCTTGTCTTGACGATTGTCTTCGGCACTTCTCCGTCTCTCATTGGGAGTGAAAAATCCTGATGAAAGTTTAAACATTTATGGAAAAAGTTGGCATTGTGTTACGTAGGGCGTTGTATTTGTTGTTGTCAAGGCTTCTGCTGTGATGCTACAAGGGCAGACCTGCGAGAGTGGCGTGCTGTGCACGACCCGTGGAGATCGCTCCGGGGGTAAAATCTGGGGAATAATACTAATAATAATTAATAACCTGCAAGACCCAAAGCATCGAGGGCATAGGACACTGGGTCAGGTGGGCCGGGGTGGCTGCGTTGTGTGTGTTGGGCTCTTCCATCCACATGACTGAGTTGTGTGATGAACTCAAACTCATTTTTAGATTAACGAATATTTATGTACTGCAGGAGTGGTGGAGCGCTCGCTGCTGGACCTGGCCACCCCCTCCACTTCCCTCGCTCTCCCCACACCCTCCACCACCTCCCTCGCCCTGCCCACCACTTCGCAACTCGCCGCCAAGCTCAACCTTGTGGCCCCGCTGGATCAGGTGTGTGTGTGTCTAGTCTTGTACCTAGGGTGTGTGTGTCTGGTGTTGTACCCTGGGGTGTGTGT
>VOMN01078724.1:0-13375 GCA_014899125.1 Orchestia grillus | reverse complement strand
CGCAAGTAAAAATTTAAATGTAGTTTGATTACATATAGGTTCCGTTTTATGCTTGTGTAACCAGACGTTCGAAATTTCGGAGAGCGGAAGAATGGATCTATGATACTCAAAATTGTCCCGACATAATTTTTCCCACAAAATAACCATGTTAAACGGAGGTGCATTTAATAGATTGGCGAATGCACTTCTACCAAAATAAACCGGGCTGTGTGAGCGCATATTACCTGCGCTGCAAGCAATACAAGCGTGGTAACTTGTACAATGCCTTGTGGTGCAATAACTCGGCCATGAAGTGTATTGCATTACGAGTTTGTATTGTGTAAACCATGACCGATACTGGGCATCAAGTTGCCGTCCGTCTTCAACAATATAGCATCAGTAGTTCAAGAACCGGTCGTTGGTGAGACAAAGTGAGTATCGGTACGGAGCTGTTACAATTATAGGAGGAAATACATGACGCCCACGGTTTATTCTGAGTGGAAATATGGGTTTAAAGTAGACAAGTTTATTTTTTCTTCCCTAAGCTTTCACACTTTCTCAGAGAGCCGTTACCAGGGGAACAAATCGCGGTAATAAATGTAGTCCAGCTGAAGTAACAATTTCCACTTAGCTATAATAGCAGTAAAATGTTTCTGATTTGGTATAACTTCATTGAGGAAATTTCAGGGCTCAATGGTTTGCTCACCGATTATCTCCAAGCTCTGCGTATGGTGGGAAATGCGGTTCTCTTCAATGAAAGGCGAGTAAGTAAGCCGGATGAGAAGTAGCTTTGTGCAAAAGCCAGTATATTTCATGACGTTTCAAAATTTGACTCGTCGCCAATCCTACTTGTGAATTACTCTTTCCTGTCGAGTAGCGCCGTGCACTGACTGCCGTGTGACTCACAATAGTGTGCGATTTATAAGTGGGCCTGTCAGGCTTGTGGCTGTAAACGGCTGTGTGAAAGTTTCTGAATCGTAACTGGGATATTTCAGAATATTGAATAATTTGAACAATGTCACGGTAGAAAAGTTTCTAGTTAAATGTTTGAAAATGAAAATAGAAATTTGGTTTTATCTAGTAATAAATATTGCAGGAGACTCCGCCGATAAATGTAAAATGATGCCATTGTGATGGATTTGCTAGAATTATTTGTTTGGCGAACTGTTGTTCATTTACGGTAGAGTTAATTTTGCTTTTGATTTTCAGTACTACTTTTCAAGTTGCAAAGGGGATGAATCGCTAATAAATAAAAATACGTAATACTTGTAACGATCGTGTAGATATTTATTTATAGGTTTGAGGTTCCGATCAGTGCCCGTCAAACCATAGAACAGGGACGCAACGGGAAATGCCATTCATTTTAAGATTAGAAATTGCAAGTTTCATTATTTTAGACGGGTGGTGCGACTAGTAAATATATTCATACTTTTCTCTTCCGAGACGTTGTGCCATGCGGTTTTTAAACTTCTGTTAACTGTTTTACGGCAGAATGGTTCATAGGGCCGTTCATCGGTTCAATTACTAGAACAGTTTTTGTCAGCTCGGGGGAGTAGGTGCTCTCTAGTCTGTCCTCTGCAGGAAGCGGAGAATTTGGGAGCGTGTCAGCCGTGTGACCAGCCTCGCATGCACAGCACAGGGCGTCACGGACTTGCGTGCTTGCCACGATGCCCTCTCGACGCTACGCTTAGAATTGCCTCCCAGCGAGACTTTACGGCCGCCTCGTCGGTCAACAACCTGGGGCCGATATCTGCAGTTGGCGGCTAAAATTATAGATAATCAAGATGCCTTGAGAAAAATTTGGCTGGGTAGTTGGCAGTATATTACGGCGAGAACACTGGATGTCTGCTTATGATGAAAGTTGTACATTAAGTTTCGTTCACTGCATTCAAACCTGAGTGCCATGAGTTTTTTCGATCGAGTTTGTTTTTCATGTTGAGTAAAGAACTTCAATTATAAATACATTAATGGTTAAATTAGTACTTGTCAAGTTGTTGGTTTTTGCACTAACGTGGCCGACTGAGCTACATCGACGACGCATTCCGAAAAAATACAGAATGTAAAACGCCTTCACCGCTCTCGTGATGCTGGTCATTCAACTGAAGGGTGCAACGCTAAAGAAATGGAATGAATATTCCATTAGCGGTAGTCAATTTAATTAATGTTTTCTGGAACGCCTTTCTTTGAAAAACGCGCTGAAGAGAATCGTCCTGCTGCGTGTCTTTGGATTTCGACCCCAGCAGATAGGAAGGATTCCCGAGCTTTTCTCATAATTTGAACTTCATCGAGAACTAATCCTATACACCTAAAATGAGCTTGAGGCTGCAATGTAGACAATATGAAACCCGAGCTTCTGGAACGCGCTTATTTCGATGGCTAGTCAACAAAGATGTCCACCTGTTGAAATTTATTAATATTTTTCGGAACTAATATATCTCGAGTGAGGCGGCTGTGGTCGTAAATGCGGGGTAATAATGATAAGTCCTCCGACTCGTCGTAGGTGATGGAACTTGTGTATTTGTTACTGAGCTTATGTGTTCCTAGTAAAACATATATGGAGTCGGAAATGTGTCTCATCACTTGCACTATAAAATCAACTCTTATTAATANTCGTCGTAGGTGGTGGGACGTGTGTATGTGTTACTGAACTCATGTTTTCCTAGTGAGATATATCGAGTCGAAAATGTACCTCATCACTTACACTATGAAATCAGCTCTATTATCCTATCTACGACACTGCCGCACATCAGCGCAGCTGTCAGTGATGTACCATGACATGCTGATATGAGGGACGGAAGAGGCGAAGCGACCCACAAGCTCTGTATTATATCTTAGAATGAACTCGTAGAACACTCGGTGCAAGGTGAGCTTTGATTGAGACGGGTGGTTAGGGAAGCCTCTTGCCTTGAAATTTTCCAAAACGCTTACGCAGGCATGCGACGATGCAGCAACACACGAGGCGTATCTGCCTTACAGCGCGGCGGTGTTGCGGTCCTTGCTGCCGCCACCCTGCCCTGCTACAGCCCGTGCATTGCTCATGGGCGTGACCCTCCGGAACAAGGTGGGTGCTCTGTGATGGAAGTTTGCTACTGTACATCTCGTGTGGCCGTATGACTTGTATTTATTCTTAAATTGAATGATGTTCCTCCAACGGAGGCAGACGTGACCTCCCTCCCTGATGGTATGACTGGCAGTGAGCGTGACCCCATATCTACGAACAAACGAATGTTTTTCTTCTCTGCGTGTTGTACTTTTTTAAAATATCGTATTTTGATTTGTCTCTTATCGCATTGTTCGTAACTGAAGTACAATAAGTCTGCTCTTTTAGTTCTCACCGATTCGAGCCAAGTTTTACTGACGAGCTCTAGAAACTAATTTTTATATCGGAAGTAGCATGTTTATTATCAGTTATAGTCCTGCGTAATAATTCATGAATTTAATTCACACACGACAGTCTTCTTAAGTATAAGATGACAAGTGTTTGAAATTTCTGGCAGGAAGTAACCTGGCTTTGCCTATTAATACCGAGCGGCGAGCTTAGTTGCAGAGGGAGGCACAGCTGTTTTTAAGATCATCAATATTTTAACGGGATTATATTCTCTTTCCAATATTTGGTAGCGATCGCTTCGCGTAAGGCCCCTGCTCCAATTCACCCCGTCATGATTTTAGTGTAACGCCAAACTACGAAAAAGGGTAATTTTTTATCGAAAATTGGATCTCGGCATGGAAGAGTTGACGTTTTCTGTGACGTGACCCACCAGCGGGCCACATTACCTCCACACAAGTGACGTCCGCGGAGGTATTTCGGGTTCAATGCACGTGGCTATTATCTGAGTTACCTTTATGAAATTCAATTTAATTTTTGAACCATTCTAACTCGACTAAATTTGGATGCTTGAACCTGGAAACTGCTTTCATAGTTGAATAGAATTTTCCCTAGATAATGATGACTATCGATAATAGAAAAATGTCGCACTGATAAAGGCCTGGTATGCAGTTGCTATTGTAAAATAATTTGACTTTATAGTTTTCTCTAGTGAATGGATGATGCCGAGGTGCTGACACGTGCTCTTTTAAGTCTTCCATGCACAACGTTCTGACTGAATGTGACTTGCCTCACCTTCAGTCCAAGCAAATTTTTTCCTTTGAGCTTAAATTTCCCCGAGTGCGTAAAGTGTGAAATGCTGAGCCACTTCAACAATTTAAGTGCAATTACGCTAGAGGATTTTGTGCGTATCACTTGTATAGTGAAGTTCTGGATCAGTTCAGAGTGCTACTAGGCTGCAAAACGTAAAACTATCGCCCATTTCAGCTGTACAGTGAAGCTCTGGATCAGTTCAAAGTGCTTCAAGACTTGCCCACTTGGCCAGCTCCTGCTGGGGATAACACTTCAGATCGTCGTGAGCTCCTTCGTCAGGACCACTTACCTCCTGCGTGTCCTCCCATGGCAGTCCTTCGCATGCAGGCCGCCCTTGCTGCTGCCCAGCTCCCCAGACCGGCTCTGCTGGAGGAGATGTTGGCTGCAGCTGAACATGGTGCGGTGGGCAGTTAGTGTGACGTGTACATGTTGGCTGCACGACGCGTAGTAGCGTATAGATATTGCTATTTTCTTCGGTATGGTGGGGAAATTTATTAGCGTTCTAGAGACCTATACGTAATTCTTGTGCGTTATAACTGATGAGAAAAAAATTATGATTTAATAATGGCAGTAATTAAATAACGCTTTCAGTTTCAAAAAATTAATGCGTTTATGGCTGAGTACTTTTAAACTGGGATAGTTGAGAATTTTGTACATAGAAAGAAATTATGTTTACAATCGCTAATTAACTGTAATTTTTCCTTTTACGTGCTCTGGCACACGACTTCGCGTAACCTTGTGGCATCGTTATCGCTAACGTAAATGCACTTTCTAGACCACATCTCTTGCGAAGGCTACTACATCCGCAGCAGCTGTGGCCACCAAGTCTTGCTCCTCTCCTCACTCCTGCGCCGCGTCCTAACAGCACGACGCTGCCTCGAGCTGCGGCAACACGACTCTGCTATGCGGGAGTGCGCCGGGTGAGAGTTTAGGTCCAGTTGACACTCCCGTCATTGGAGTAAAACTGGGGAGTAGTCATGACTAAAACTGGGGAGGAGTAATCATGACTAAAACGGGGTAAGAGTAGTCATGACTAAAACTGAGGAGGAGTAATCATGACTAAAACGGGGTAGGAGTAGTCATGACTAAACCGGGGTAGGAGTAGTCATGACTAAAACGGAGTAGGAGTCGTCGTGACTAAACCGGGGTAGGAGTAGTCGTGACTAAAACGGAGTAGGAGTCGTCGTGACTAAACCGGGGTAGGAGTAGTCATGACTAAAACGGGGGGAATTAGTTCTGACGCGTCCAGCGCCATCCAGCCGCAGTTCAGGAATAATTTAGACAAAGCAGTGAGGCTGCCTTATCGAGAGGTGCAGTATCAAAATTGGGTCAGTCTGAAGTTACCTCCCAGTTGTTGGATTTTTAATCTACGCTTGAGTATTTCGGTTGCACAATTATGTGTGAAATTATTTCTCGTGTGTTCGAATTTTGAATGGGCAGTTTCGAATATGTTGAATTCAGCGTTGACACTCGTATGCACAATACGAGTGTTCTTCAGTGTTCTAGTGGTTTAGCACAGTTTGTATGCTTATGTTAAAACCTGAAGCAGGGTTTCAGATCAGAGCCAAGGCTCTTGATATGTCGAGGTCGTAAAGCTCGTTAATACCTAATGCTATGAAGACTCTCGTATAACGATTTTTATTTTTAGCAACTAAAAAGTGCCGCGGTATTTTATTTTACGATTGATTTTATCGTTTGTTTAGGAATATTGTTTATACAGAAGTCATCGTAGTCTCAATTTACCCGTTTCCTCCCATTCTATCCTATCCGCTATTTTCTCACAAAGAGACGTGGCTTCACGTATCAAGTTCCTTTGTAAATGGTATTTCTTCCAGGTTGGTCGAGTCGATGGTTTGGGTGCTGCCGGCAATCCCAGCAGGGGACGACCTGCCCCCTCTGCTGGCACTGGCCCCTCTAGTGGTGCGCGCCCTGGTCTACTCGCACCTGTCGCTCCTGCACCAAGTGTCCGGTAGTGACACCAACGCTCGGCATTTCAAGCGACTCGTGCGCCAAGATGTTCGTTTTGCAATGAGCGTCATTAGCGAGAAACCTTCTGCCGCTCGCAGTGCTCCTTGTTTGTTGAAGTCGGGGAAAACGGAACTGGTCGGCAGTGACGATTCCGAAGATGAAATTGATGGTGATTCTGCTGATGTTGAGTTCTTCAACGAGAAGAAGAGCGTTGATTTACTACAAGTTGAAGTATTCAAATTTTGTGAAGGTGTTACCCAGAGTTCTCGAAATGGGATTGATGAATCCACTGCTCTCTTTGTTGGGAATATTATTATGTTCGCTGTTGAAGCTCTTGCTTCCTCAACTAAAGAAAATTTTATGAAATCTAGCTGAAATTCATTGTTGAAGCTCATAGTGGGGCATTGTTATTCTCTTTCTTGAATACGTACAGGCTTATTTATATATGATTTAGGAAATTTTCAAATATAAATTATTGTGGAAGCACTTAGTTATGGTTAATGAATATGTAATAAAATTGTAATTAGGTTCAAAAATATGCTAGTTGAAACTTTTCTTATCAAAGTCTTCAAGTTATTCAATACCTTGGGTGTTTTGAGAATCGAAACAACTTTTTGCCGAAACGAAACTTTTTTTATTAACTTTTTCTTTCAAGTTGACATAAGTATCGATAGTTCTTAACGCGTGATATTCATCTGTTGCTTTAATATCTTCCGTACCCACATCACGACTCATGGTCAGTGTTGGTACCTGTAGCTATTGCTACTGAGCTTCCTAACGTTTAGATACTAAAAAAACCATGTCAGTGCCACGGTAACTGAAGTGATATCTGAAGCATTAGCAAGCCTGACACTAACTACTGACACGCTGTGGCGTTAATGAGAAGTCATGCACGGAGGATCGTGAATTTTGTTACAGAACTGCAAATGAAGTCCCTAAACGGCTTTAATTTACACATTTATTTGTGTATTTGAGCTCTGTTATTCAGTATGATTGCAGAGGAAGGTAATCCTTGCTGAATTTATCGTTTATAAGATAAGGTCCAACTTTCCAAATAGCTGGAAGGTTAAAAATCATTCTAAACATTAACATTATTTCTCGATTCTTTCAGACCTCTTTTCCATGTTGCCAAATTAAAGTATTTCAACCGTGTTCCTTTCAGCCTGAGTTCGTTACAAACCAGAAGATACGAAAAGTGCTAGAATAAAAAAGAAAGAAATCATTGCGTTTCTGTAATATTCACCCTCGGAGACTTCGAAACCGTTCGTTCTCATGGGCTTCCAATTGCTGCAAACGTCCATGTAAAAATGACCTAAATGTTTATCTTATCCTGAACTTCGCAGCGAAGTTTGTGTCTTTCGATGCAGAGTAAAGGTAGTGAGGGGCCAGTTGCTTACCTGTTGCTGCTATGTTCAATTGTTTTTACTGCATGTCGATCGTTATGATGAAAAAATTATCTCTGTGGTGCTATTACATTTGGACTATCTCCTAAATTGTGAGATGTACGGTGCGACATAGTCCAGGCCACTGAAATGGTAAAAAGTTTTTACTACCATGTCTGATTCTCGATTTCTATTTTTTGTCTTGCATCCATTCAATCACGAGTCGAGATGTTAATGATTACGACGGTAGTGGAGTTACGGTGTGTCGTTTAATTCCTGGGGTGATTACGGGAATTTGTTTTACGATTACTCGAGGAATAAATTCCTTCTTTCTTTTTATGTTGTACAAGGAGACATTAAAACAAATGATCGAAAGTTCATTTTGTAATTAAAGTATTCGTGTTTGAAAAATTGAACAAAGATTGCTTGGAGAGTTACGTGGTTAATTTTTATATGGTAGCATAGATCTCGCTTCAATCTTTAGTAAATTTTCAAAAATTTCGTCTCATCTTTTTTATGCGAACATTAAAAGACGCAACCTTGTTCACTAAGAGTCGGTTTGAAAAAAAGCCCACATGATGTACACCTCATGGTTTTATTTATCGCAGAAGGGATTACCAAATTCGACACGTGTTGAACAAAGAAAATGATGTAGGGCTACTACGTCCGTGGTGATGAATATTTGTACACTTCATTGATTTCCTCCAGTGAGTTGTAAGTAACAAGTTCTGTGGGGAGAGCTGTTCAATTCTTAAATACATATATGCCTTTTCAGCTGTCGCGTTTGTATCTTGAAAATATAAATTTATTAGATGGTAGTGACTGAGCGCATTTTTGTCGAACGTATTTTAGGAAATGGTTAAATTTACAGAAAACATTTCAAAGCGTGTTGTCTTAGTGAGTATGCGAAGGACCGGTTCACTATGTGTCAACTTACCGGTCATAGCAAGTCTTTTCAAGTTGAGTAACTCAAGTGAGAACTTATCGAAACGATTGCGTGTATACATAAGATGCCGCATGCATCTGGAATTTTGGTTCTCCTGCCGGTAGCTTCACCACAAAATATATACTCATTCTTATACCGTAGTCATCTTCAATTCTGAAAAATCAATCCAGATTTATAAAGAGTCGAGTGTTTTAAGTTTCTGTACATCGTCTATTCTGATAAGTTTGGTCCAGCTTGGATGTGACGATTGGTTCCATTTCCAAATTAAGTGAGGGCTTTTTGACGCAGTGTTGACGTGCTTGTGTCTGAATCAGGAGATCCCATTTTCGATTCCGAAGAGAATGCTAATTTTTGGAAAGTTTGGGGAAAAGATTAAGTCTATTATTCCTGAAGGACGACACTCCATTGTATCTTAGGCTGTTTCGCCCGAACTTTCAAGGCTTGGGTTTTCCACATGTGCAAAAGAGTTACACGACGAAAGTAAAAGAAACGATATCGAAGGGCAGCGAAAGTGGACAAAAGTACTCTGATGTGATTATTATCGTTACACTTGGAGAGACTAATAAGGGGTCGATGGTCTGATGCTAAGGTTTTATGTAACTTTAAAAAGTTACTCCGACGATCCATCGGTATTAGTTTAAGCTAATTTCTTTCCTACACACAGTGGCCTGCGATCAAGTAACTATCTATTCCATTAACGTTTAGCTGAATTATTTTCTATCTTATTTTGTAAAGCTGCTTGAAAACGCCATCAACATAATTATTCGTTGGCTAACTACAATGGAGCATAGCAGCATCCAGAGTTTGACATATGAATGGTATTGTTGTTATATAGCAGCACAAATAGGCTGTTAAGAATCCATGTAAAAGATATGTTACTCAAGCAAAAACGATAAACTATCATAAATCCCGTTCATGAAAAAACTCGTAAATATCAGAGAGCACAATGTTTGTAAAAGATTTTCAAATATTTAAGCATGATGAGTTATGTTTTAAAATTGATTTTAGTTTAGGAATTAGAATCTAGTTTCTTGAGTGCGAGTTTAAAAAAAAAAATAATACAAATTTCATGCGTATGCAATTCAATTAACAACGCGGATTGAATTGATTTTTCCAAATTTAATTTCAGAACTTTTTTAAAGACAAAATTAGGTGTAATTTTTAATGATCGTTATACCCATTTGTAAATTTATGTATTCACAAAAACTCAATGAAAAAAAAACATTAGGTTACAAATCGGGTAAAAAATACAAAATTACCCAAGCTCACCTCTGTAGGGTAAAAGTGTCACTCGTGTTGAGTAGCTCTAACTGGCCGGCTACTCCATGTGTTTATGGAATTGTTTACGGATGTTATTTTGAGCTAGTCATTGACTTCGGCTGTAAATAGAAAATTGTTTTATATTGTATATATAATGGGAAACGTTTCGGCTCATACTGCCCCGAGTCCTCCATTGGATGTGCCATTAAGTCCATTATCCCCAACCAAGGAAGAATCATTAGGAAAGTCACCAGACCCGGCGCCTGAAAATGGATTACAAAATCCTGGCACCATGGAAGATCTACATAAACAATGTACCGGTATGTAGTATTAAAATGTTCTTTCGTCATATTCTGTACCTTTGTAACCGTAAAATAATGTGCTTGGCATCAATTTGAACTCGCATGTTTATTCAAATATTAAATTTATGGTTTTATTACTGGGGTTTAAAAACTATGCCAACATATTAATATGCATCAAACTTTCATTCACCTTTATTCTTCATATTTATCAACAACTCACTTTAAGCTCTACAAGGTTGTAAAATTCTATGTTTGTACATCATATGCTGTTCATGTAGGTGGAGTAAAATTACACTTGTTTTTTGGTATTGTTGAATATGCACTGGCATGATGTGTGTAATTTCAGGCTTTGGTGAGAGAATGTCTACATAGGGCTTGGTTTTCTAAGGCTTTGAGGCTTATATTTCTGTGACTAAGGAGTTACCATAAATTTGGTTTGTTGTTGAAAACTTCTGTTCATGAAGGAAAGTATTGGTAGGTCCATGTGTATATATAGGCTCAATTTTTTGCAAGTCAAGAATTATTGAGTTTTGAATTTCTTCAGCCATGTTGAGTAATTGTTGACATAGATTTGTTAACATATGTAGGAATGTGGCATAGTGTGACCAGCTAGTGGTCATGCTGTGCTAAACACTACTGTAAACAATATCTTGTAACTTCATTATCACACAGAAAAATAGTCCTTTTGGCAATAAGTTGATCAGATTGTACCATGTATTAGGACTGCTGAATTAAAATAAACAATGAAAGCATATATATTATATAAATAAGAAAAATTTGCGTGACTAAAGTTTTTGTGAAATTTAGTTTTTGATGACTTTAAGACCATAATGTTTTTACAAAAAATTCTTTTCCCTTCAAATGTATTGCTTTTAAATTTGTTTCAGATGAAAATCAATAAAATGTTTTATCTGTGGTAATTATTTTGATTTCTCATAAAAAATATGTAAGTAGATTTTTTGTACTATTTTCTTTAAGCATCAAGTTGCATAATTTTTGCACTAGAATGATGGGTTTAGCCTTATTTTATGTTTTAATGCAGGGAAGAGAACAAATATTAGTAGATTTTGGAAGCATTGAAGGTTTCCTTGTTCTGAAGAAAACTTAAATTTATTATTTGTTTATTATTCTACGGTTTTGTGTATGCCTTTTGAATTTTTAAACAAAAAAAAATTGTTGAATTGCTTTTTCCTTTTAAATTCACTATCAATTGAGATGCATTTCATAATTATAAGACTAAAAATTCTAAGAGCTAATGAGCCTCATAATGAAAAAAATATATTTCACGGGAATTGGAAAGTGTCTAATTGTATGAAATGCCTTATGAAATACCTGCATAGATGTATTTTACAATCAAATTAGAATAATGCTTGCCAAGTGCTGTGACTGCTGCACTGCACATGAGTTGAATGGCAGTTAGCCAGAAGTGGGGTTGTGAACTGAGTTGCGCTGAAGCAAGCTGAAGGTCACTTTAATTTATGTACCCATGTGCACTGCAGCAGTCTCAGCACTTGGTTAGAGCCATTCCAAATTGATTATTAAATATAATTAAGCATCATATGCTCACAAGTAATGTGTAACTGTACCAAAATTATATTTTCTCTCTTTTTGCCAGTAAAGTTTTTAAGTTTGATATGTTCTGCATTACCTATTAAAAAACATTTTAGAGAAAAATGTTTCCATTTACTTGAACAAAACTATTTAGTACGGTTCCCTTACAAATTTGAATTAATCTGATTGATGTTAATTCTTCCAGATAATATTGCTTCAGTTATGTATTCCATTTTCTATCAATTTATTTTAATCATATACACACTGGGATTATAATGCAATTTTGCTTGACCCTTTTATTCTATATTAAAATATACACCATCAGTTTCTCATCAAAAATTAATTACCAGTTTTTCTAAAATTTTGTATGTTACTTTACATATTTAATGCTTGATGCTTTTTACAGATGTCTTTCCAATGGTGTTTGAAGGAGGAAAGTTCATCCTCAACAAAGCCCTCAGTAATCACTTTCAAGTCTCACATACAGTCAACTTCTCCAAAGTTCAACCTCCAGGATATAGGTATGTTCTTTCTTTCCTTTTTTTAACTCAGGGGGTAATTTTAGGAAAACCTAGAACTTTTAGCCTAGGGTGCAAAGCTAGAATCTTTAGCCCAGGGTGCAAAGCTAGAATCTTTAGCCTAGGGTGCAAAGCTCGAATCTTTAGCCTAGGGTGCAAAGCTAGAATCTTTAGCCTAGGGTGCAAAGCCTGAATCTTTAGCCTAGGGTGCAAAGCTAGAATCTTTAGACCAAGGTGCAACGCTAGAATCTTTAGCCCAGAGTATAAAGTTATAATCTTTAGCCCAGGTTGTAAAGCTAAAATCTTAAGCCAAGATGTAATTTTAGGCTCTTTGGCTTATGGTAAAATTTTAGGAACTGATCATAGAATGTTTATGTAGGGCTCTCTTCTCCTAGACTAAAGGGCTCACTTTATGAGCCTCATACATATAAAAGCTTTGTTATTGCTCTGTTTGCAACTTTCACACTTGGAATTAACTATTGCTGGTATGTATGGGCTTATTTTTTGAAAATTTTTGTGGGTGAAGAACTACTGCGTCTCAAATTATTTGCTGCTATAGCTTGAGATCGCTGTGCATACTTCTGTACTGGAGTATAGAGGTATTATTAGTCAACACTTGAGGTACAGCTCCATTTTATGGGGATGGGGAATGTTTTTGAAGAAATAGTATTACATTGGTACCTCATCGAGAATATATTAACAACCATGAAATATACTAACCCAAGAATAATTGAAAAAACTTGATGAGAATGGTGAAGCTTGACAATTTATGTTCTTATGTGCCAGCAATTACTGTAATTATGGGACAGCATTTTGGAATGTGTTTTACATCAGTTTCAGGTAAAAATTTCTTCATGTATTGGAGTAATTGTTTTCCAGGTTGAATTTTGGTTATTTTGTAAAGCTCATTGCTTGCATACAGCAGTAGATGTAAGGTAAAATTATTCATTCATTCTCATTCCTATTTGCTTTTGATTCAACAAAAAGAAAACTAGAAATGATTATCATGAATATTTTACAACCACTCCTTTCCTGACTAGCCCTTCAACCTGACCCTTATTATTTAGAACCTGATATAGGTCTGAAAACTGTTTTCAGGATACCCTAAGATGTTAGTGTTGCCATATTAAACACATTATACCAACTCATGAACTGCTGAGTCAAAAATGTCGTTTTACTTTTCATGTGTACACCTCTCACTTACACTAGCTTAACACTATTACGAATGTGAAACACCAGTGGTAATTTTAGTATCTATCAAGTAAAGGGTATTAAAGGTGGAACAGTAATATTCTTCTTATGATACACCCCTATTTCGAATTATCGGTGCC